>OY740774.1:97826058-98004288 GCA_963513935.1 Aphrophora alni | reverse complement strand
TGATTTAATTTGGGGGGGGGGTTAATTTAAGAATATATAAAAGGGTAAACTGAAAGTTGGGTGGGGGGGAAGGAGAAATATAAAATTCGTTGTGTACAAAATCAAATTTAAGCTATTTGACTCAGCTAAACGTATTGCAGCCATTCTTTTGTTACGGACGTGACAGTTAGGCTACATGCATTACAACTTGGAAAAAAAGAAAAGTTATTTTATTTTGTAAATTGTTAAAGCTCAACAGGTAGGTAATTTTTTATACTATTTTTGCACTAAATTTGAAAATGATCATATTATTGGTTTTGATGTATAGTTCAACTAAGTTGGAGTTACGGATGTGACTTGAAAAGCACTTGTCTTCTGACATAGCCTACTGTTACAATTTGTTAAAAAGTCTGTTAATTTCTTAGGAAATTTATGAATTAAATTTTTGTCAGCTTATCTTAAGATAAATACCTTCTTAGAAACATTAGTGTTCAATCTTAAAATCCTGTAATATTTCAATTAAAAAATTGATAAAACGTTACAGACGTGACACTGGTTTGTTACGGACGTGACAATAAACTCAACAGTCTGTTAAAAGTACTTTATTTTACATTAAAAAGTTTTCAGTGCTCTTCTTACATTCTTTTTAGTTAAAGTAAGACTTATTTGATCTATTAAAAGAACATAAACAAACTTAATTACATCTTAAATATGTGTTTGAATCAGGAGGAATTATTGTGAAATTGTTAGGAAAATGTATTCAGTATTAATGAAACAGTTATCATGTTTGTAAGCCACAATAACTTGTTCATTAAAGTTCACTGATATTCTTGGTAATTTACTGACAATTAGTCACTGATAAATATAAAGTGACTAGATGTATACCATCTTCAAAGATGAAAATATCAACAAAATAAAGAATTCTGCTACAAGACATTGTTGGTAATAATAGGTTAAGGTATTTTAAGACTTTAATAAACTTTTTACTGAGAAATTCAGAAAATATTTTTTTTAGTGTTAGGTGTATGTTTGTAAAGAATGGCTGATTGGCTGCCACTCGAAAATTAAAGTTCAGGATTTGTTTGTTATAAATGTAAAATGGGAGAAAGTTTCAATATTACAAAGTCCTTGCAAACAATTTTGATGGAACTTTGTGAAATGTGAACATTAATAACCCAAACTAATGTGTCGTAATAAAGGAAATAACGGTTCATAAGTAAATGGGAAAATAGAGAAAACGATGGTTAGGGTTTATTTAGGTATTTTCTAAATTGCTCACGAAACGAATTTTTAAAAAAATAATAATTTGCGGAAGTTTGGGTTATAAAAATCACATTTCACATAAGTTTCATCAGAATTAGTTGCAACGATTTTGAAATATTGGAACATTACCAGGCACCCATTTTTCCATTTTTACCGACAAATTCCGAATTTTATTTTCAAGGTGGCAGCTAGCTAATATATTTTGTTCAGTCAAAATTTGCTTTAAATCTTTAAAACCGATTTCCAATACATCGAAATTTGTATTTCACTAAAATTTCATCGAAATGTCTTGTGTCGATTTTGAAATATTACTGTTAACTACGGCTCACGTGTTTATTTCCTCTTTTTTATTCCTGAATTGGATTTGGTTTTTGAAAATTGCGACCAATAGATTTTATTTGGAGCCTAAATTTTATCAAAATAGTTTGAGAAAACAGGAACTTTATGTTTTGTTTTTGGTAGTTTTATTAAATTTTGACTTGATTGGTAATTTTTTTGTGTATATGGGTGTGTAAGGATACTTGTGTGTTGTTTGTACACAGTTCGTTTAATAAGAAATTAGTAAAAAAGAAGAAGAAAGTCAAGCATGTTCTAAAAACACACGACCTAGGTATATAGGGACAATTATTTTTATAAAATCGAAGTCTTTGAAGCGGCCTTGAATCAACATATTAATTTCTTAGTCAATATACATGTTCGTAATCAGAATAATTTCTAATTTTATTTGGTACCAAAAAATTAAAATTTTCAACTCGATAGTTTTTACCCCAAAGTCATTTTGTAGTTGTCACCGCTATATTTGTCCTATATGTGGCACAATACAAAGAATATAAAAGCGAAATTTTAAATTTTTCTTGCCTGAGTAGAAGGGTTGCGACTTACAGACACGTGTATGAAATTATAAGGGCCTTGGTTTTACTTACGAGCTCTAATAAAGAAAAATCAATCAAATCTTTTAATGGCTATTTATATACCCTAAGCATTTCTCATTGTGTGGTTAAATTAAGTTGTATTCGTCATACAAAAAACTAAAATATATGATTATGCACTGCAATTTTAAATTTCAAATCCAAATAATTTTTTTTTCCTTATTTATATGTTACACCATTTTCAAATTAAGGGGGGAGGGTGACATTTTACACTTTAAATTTGGCATAGCACCAGCATATTAATTTTTTCGTCAAATAAACCTACATATTCGTAATTAGAATAACTTCTACTTTTATGTGGTACCTCACATATAACATTAAAAAAAAAAAAAAATCAGCTCAATAGTTCTTCCTCCTTTACTAACCGAGGTTCATTTTTATGTTACAGCCATATTTTTCCTATATCCTGGACAATATACAGTCGACTCTCGCTAACTCGAACCTCGATAACTCGAAATCTTCGATATCTTGAATTATTTTCAATCCCCTTGGAAAAACCTGTCTAAGTCGAAAAAATAACAATACATAATAGAAATAATTTTACGGTTATATTTTACCTCTATAAGTCGAAGAGACACAAAAATTACCTCTATAACACTAAGTTCAGTAGATAAGTCGAATTCAATTTGCACTTTACCTCCAGAAGTCGAAGTTTACTTCTATATCTCGAGCAACGATGAGGATGCTCCTTCTGACGAAGAAAACGAGGAATAGGAGCCAGCAGACATTACACCTAAAGAAGCCAAAGCTGCAGTACGTACTTTACGTATGTTTTTAGAAAAAAACCAGACAGTGTGTGAAGCACCAGACAGTGTGTTTACTTCGATTATTTCAATCGAAAATATGATTGACAAACATGCTGCCAACAGTCTTAATCAGAAGAAGATTACGGACTTTTTTAATCAGTGAAATTAATATAAGGACTGTACTGTTTACCGTGTATGTACACGTATTTTATTATGTATACTCTAAATACACATATTTTCTATTGATAGAGTAATATTGATACGGTTAAAAGCTTATTTTTAGAGGGAATAAAGTACAGTACACTATTATTTACCTCTGTAACTCGAATTTTTATTTGGTTTACCTTTATATCTCGTTACCTCTGTAAGTCGAATTTAGTCAACAATGATCTCTATAGCTCGAACTATGCCTAAGTCGAACTACACGTAACTCGAAGAAAAATTGTAGTCCCATGAATTTCGAGTTAGCGAGAGTCGACTGTATATAAGATTTATCGTCTTGTCTGTGTAGACGGGTTGAAACATACAGACAGATGCGCGGGAAATGATAAGGGTTTTTGGTTTTACCTACGGACTCTAAAAATTAAGTTTTACTTCTCAGTAAAAAACAGGCAGTGAAGAGAAAGTTTTGTAATTTATGTTTGTGAAAATATCCATTTTGAGAGGCTCTGAGTGCATAAAATTGTATTTTGTTAATAGTGCATGTCTGTTGTCTTATTCCATGGTTTACACTCAAAACGGTGCACTGATGTTAGTCAAATTTGATATATAGTTATAGTTTGAACATTTTTTTCAGGCGATTTAAAAATGGTAGCCCCTAGGAAATTTATTGGTTATACCATCTCTCTAAACAAATTTTGTTTCGGGAATTATCGGTGGTAAAACACAGGGTGTGCAATGTTTTTCTGAATTTCTGTGTAATGTTATAAACACAAGTTTTGTTTTTGTTCAATATCCACCACAGCCTCAGAGGGTGGGAATATAATGTGTTTAGTGCATTAAATAATTGGTAGTGTTTTTATAAGCCCTTAATTAATGATTTTTTCATAAGTGGAATATTTTGTATGCGATTCTTATTTTAAAAGCGATAGTAACAACAAAATTCCCAACCATTCCAGATTTTAATGAATCAAATTACAACTGCATGCATTGACCGACGATTTTATATGAAATTTGGGGTACGCGTACATGATTTTTAGGGAAAACAAATCTTAGGTTGGGCTTTTAAACGGTAAGATATGACAATCCGTAAAAAAAAGTAAAAATAAAAATAAACAATATAAATACGTAAACTATTTGTTGTTCTGCCTGGGTCATGATTTAAAAAAACACGTTTCGGGACTTTTATCCCATCTTCAGAAATCTTATTTCGTCATCTGAGATCGTCACTGCATTAAATTAAACATAAGATTATTTTACTGTAGTGACGACATCAGATGAGGAACTAAGATTTTTGATGATGGGATAAAAGTCCCGAAACGCGTCAAATCAAAAAGAAAAAGAGGTCACGTGACGGAGCAAACAAATTAAAGTAAGAAACAATCGTGACCTGGATACTGAAAATGAATTCTTTTTAGTTCAAGTTATTATTAACGAAAATAAGGAGAGGCCTTTCATTTTACGATCGTAAACTTAACAGATTTTTGTTAAATGTAACAGACTTGGGATTAATTGAATAATTAATATATTATTAAAACTTGTTTTCTCTAATGTCGTTCCCGTCAAGTTATGCAAATAGCGTCACACTATAGCTGTACAATTGTCACAGAGGTAACATTTTGAAGGCGCACGTGTCTTTGGCGACACATATTACAACACCTGACTGTGCTTAAGTAAGCAAGTTGATGGATCATGGTACTTACCCAGCTTTGTATGCCTTTTGAATAGCATCCTATTATTTATGACTGAATTAAAAAAAAATGGAAGTTCAAGGAACTAAATGAATGTTGATCCATTATTTCGTATCGTAGAAAATTGGTGTTGGTA
Organism: Aphrophora alni; assembly: GCA_963513935.1. Lineage (NCBI taxonomy): Eukaryota > Metazoa > Arthropoda > Insecta > Hemiptera > Aphrophoridae > Aphrophora > Aphrophora alni. The sequence continues at coordinate 97,999,385 of OY740774.1, read as the reverse complement.
ACTTACAAGTAGTAGATATTCATTGTACCAAACTTGTGGGAGGGGTTTCAGTGTTTTTTATTGTTAACTTACAAGTAGAATTAAATATTGACAATTTTGTTATGATTGGTTGTGTTTTAGTTTAATTATTCTATTGTGAGGCAAAATTGTGATATGTTTATAATGACTGCTATTTTACATACTTTATGTTGAGAGAGAGAGAGACAGAGACAGAGAGCGAGAGAGAGAGAGCGAGGGAGAGAGGGAGTGAGTGAGTGAGTGAGTGAGTGAGAGACAGAGAGAGAGAGAGAGAGAGAGAGAGAGAGAGAGAGAGAGAGAGAGAGAGAGAGAGAGAGAGAGAGAGAGAGAGAGAGAGGAATGTTATATATTTATTGGTTGAGCCCCAGCTATTATTATTTATTAGTTTAGTGGTCAATGCTCTTGTTTCACGGGTAAAGGTTCCAGGTTCAATCTCCTTGGAGGTTAAAAAATATACAGTGTTGACCCAACATCGTGAGCCCTATTGGGAAGCCACAATTGTTAGCGAACACTGAGAATGCTAGAACAATGGCAGTGGGAATTCAACGTTCAAGTCATATAGTCGACCTAGGCCCTCATTGCTATTAATCCAAGGAGTTTAGTTTGTTATAGGGGCAAATTTTGCTCCCCCCCTTTCAATTTAGGAATTTAAGTTTGTAGTATATTAAAAAGAATTTAAACATTTGTTCAATGTGCAACAATCTAAACAGTGTTTTGTGTGGTAAGTTGAATGAAAATCACCCTCTGTACCTCGTTATTTGCTCCTCGCTACTACGTGTATTAGGATCTTTATTTTATGTTCTTTGTAAGACGATGATGAGGTTTAGTTGCAAACTTTCCCACTCACCAATCCACAAAACCAAATAAGAACGTAGCAAAAGTAATCGTCACTTCGGTAAGTTGTCAAACAAAAAGTAAAAATGTAACCATCGCGGTCTATGAAAACATATTTATATATTTAAATAGTGCGTAGACAATAGACTTGTGCCAACATCTCCTCAGCGTAAAGAGAATATGATAATAGTCGAGATTTTAATGACGGAGATCAAAGTTTTGTTTTTATTTTTTTTCCAATTATTTTTTTGAACCACTTTTTTACATGCGATTTTTTACACGGTTTGATTAATGAATCTAAAATGTCAACGAAATCGGTAAAGCCGATTTAAGGAGAATAGAAAAATTTGTGTTTTTTTTTTATGTCAACTAGGCTACTCCCAAATTTTGAGTTTATAACAAAATGTAAAAATACCTCATAGATATGGCCTAATTATGCCCACATTAGAAATTGATTTAATTAAATTGACAAATTGACAGCCATGATTAAAAAACACACTGTTGGTTCAGGCGATCTCAAAACAAATATATATATGCAAACATGCTACGTATATGTGAGAAAGTAAGAACTAAAAAGTTAGTGGCAAATATTTCTTCAGAGTTTAAAGTAGTGGTCTTGCTTAAAATATAAAACCGGGACGAAGATTAAGTGCAATAACAAGACTAAGCAGTAAAGACTTTCTTGCTGTGTTGGTATTTAAAACAAAACTCATTTTAGAGGGAAAAAAGCTTGTCGGTTTTGTCTCTAATTAAAAGTAATATGAACTTTGACCTTAGCTAAATTATTCAGAAAGAGAGAACGAAACATTTTTCAGTATTTCTTTAAAATTAGGATAGTGACTTTTCCCATGCAGAGGTAAACATTTTGTGTGAGTACTTTCCGACTTTCAGAATTACCAATAATAGAAAACTATCGACAACAGTTGGAATAGAAAATTAAATGTTGTCCAATAATATTAGCTTTTTAAATTATGGGTGACAATTACCACCAGCAATCTCCTGTTATTTCACCTCTTCTACTATTTACGTTACGTGTTTTAATGTAATTTAATATTTATCTAACAATTATTGTAAATATTTGTATTAATTATTGGTACGATTGTATCAAATTGCCGATTACTTCTAAGCCATGTTTGTTGTAGTCTATAATTAAATTTGCTGTGTCTAGTTTGCAATTTAATATAATAATAAAACCTATTATATCATTTAATTTAACAATTCAAGACAATTTATTTTGATATTTTTGGAAAACTTAAAATACTGTAGAGAATTTTTTTCGTAGCTCTGAAGTTTAATTTTTATTTAAACAACAGCACGTTTTTTGTCAAATATTAATACTGCACTTCGAATGCAGGAACTACTAGATACGGCACTAACAAATATCCCATTTTTCGTTGGTTAGAAAATAACACTTTTTTGTTACAAAGGCCTCTGCAAAATAACATTTTGGGAGTTATTGGTCAAAAAAATTAAATGAACTTTTATTATGTAAAACTTGGTATTTTAAAGTATGCAAGACGTTGTAGACGTTTTGGAAAACAAATTAAAAAAATAAAATCTTAAATCACATCCATTAAAACACGTTTAAGGATATACAACAGCTTTTTGCATTGTTTCATTAGCCTCCGGTTTCCCACTATCCCCACTTTTATTTATAACGCTCCAAATTTACCTGAAACATGTTTGCAAAAAGTAACAATAGGGGACTGTTATACCTACAGTTATTACATAAGAAATAGCTTTAAAAATCTCTGAAATAAAAAAATGAATTATGAAAAAAGAATACAAATTAAAGAAGAAGAAAATTATGCATGATTTTCATTGAACAAATGTTCGGCATCTGCATAGTTCTGGATATAGGCTATTTTTAAAAATCGGAAGAAATGTAAAAATGCAATTATAAATTTTGAAAAACGGGAAATTTTAATATACAAATGGCACATTTAAAACTTTCTCTTTATTATTGACATTTATTTAAATATCAACTATCATAAAGAGAAAGTAAAATGAACAAAGAAAAGAGAGAACTTGACCTTTCACCAGCAGATTTAACCCTAATCGTTTCTCTACAATTAATTCTTAGTTAGGAATCTAGTTTACTTAGGCACTCGTTACTTTCTCGGAATTATCTTTAGTATGGAGAAAGTTATGTGATTGGTGAAAAAAATCGATGTCGATCATTTCGCGGAAATTCTTTGAGGTCTCTCGATCCCAAAAGATTGGTTTGGGACTCAAGTTCCGTCGTCTGGGAAATTCAATTGGTTTTGGGATCTTCTGTGAAATTTGATTGGTTTTGCGATCGTCTGTGAAATTCTATTGGTTTTTTAAAATCAAGTTCCGTCGTCTGGGAAATTCTATTGGTTTTTTAAATTCAAGTTCTGTCGTCAGGGAAATTCTATTGATTTTGGGATGTTAATTCTATCGTCTGTGAAATTCTATTGGTTTTGGGATCGTCTGTGAAATTCTATTGGGTTTTTAATTCAAATTATATCGTTTGGGAAATTGTATTGGTTTTTGGATTCAAGTTCTGTCTAACCCAACAATTTGGATAAAATTTTGATAGAATCCATACAAAAGGAATTGATTACCATATCCTAAAAAATGCAGGTTCTCGGTTGTTAACTGTAATAAATAATAACAAAATCATCCAGAGTTGTTATAACTGGGCTAATTTCTCAAAATTAGCTCTACTGATTTTGGTGTAATTTTTTATCTAATATGTACACTATGTAATCTAAACGAGCGTGTCAAATAGAAAGTAAAGAAAAGTATGGTTCGTATTATGGAAAAACGAAAATACTTTCTGCGTTATTTCAAATACGATGTACGCTTAGCACAAGTTATGGAACAAGCTGAGAAAACACGGTGTCTATTTAAATATATAATTTTTCTAAATATTGTTTATACAATTTTCCTTATTGTTGAAGGGATATTTATGTATTTCTTCTATACCTTCTCTTTAAGACAAGAAATCTGTAATAGACTTATTTCACAACATTAGAGACATTTTTAGGAAAAATGACGACGAATATTATTAGCCATCAATTCTGTATATAAAAACTAACAGACGACGTTTCGAGAGTAGAAATCAACTTCCGTTATCAAGTAATAGGGTATAAAAATGTGTTTATTACTGGATAGCGGGAGTTGGTTTATAACCAGTGTTTGATTAAAACATGTTAATAATTAGGTTAATGTTAATTCTCCTTGTTACTAGTTCAAAGGTAGTGTATTTTGGCATGTTGTTTATCGTATGTACTTAGTAATTTTAATTATAACAATTATGGACATTAGTGAAAGTAGTTCATGCGAGTCCGGCTTGACCAACGCGCACTTTCCTCGCGCAGCGCCTAAGGTGCACAATGCCAAAACGGTGATTCCCACGACCTGATTCACTGATTCAGTAACCCTGTAACCTAGTGGAATCAGATCCGTCAAAACAGCTGTCTTTGTTAGATTTGATCTAGATTAAGTAAAAGTTTTTAGAAATAAAATACTAAATTGGTGGTTCTGATAGTTGTACGTAAGTTAAAAGAGGTTAATTGGTGTCAGATAAATATTTAAAAAAAAGAAGTGATAAACTTGATAAGACTCTGTGTAAAGGAAAATAAATAGTTCAATAACAAAATTTGTATACAGAGTGATTGAAATTGCAGAGCAATGCTTCGGGAATGTTATTTTCGCCCTGATTTTTGCTCCGAGAGTGCCATACTGTAAATCTTGGACACAAATTAAGGAATAAGTTTAGTGGTTTGATATATTTTGTGATATGGAAAATTGAGTAAAATAGGTTGCAGAAGTGTAAAAAACCAAAAATAGGACTCTAAAAACTCTTTTTTAAGTTTTGAGTTAAATAATTTTGTTAAATGGATCGTACAAACTTTGTTTCAAACTTGTAGAGAATTTAATTATGAAAAAATTCTTGTAAATAAAATCAATAGAAAACAAACGCATGTCATAGAAATGTATGAACAAGAGAATAGCGTTAAGAAGGTGATGTTTATTCTGTTTAAATTTGTAACATTTTAGGGTTCGTTTTCGCCAAGTTTTTTTTTAATACGAGTAAAAGATGATTTTCTACAGAAGTTACAACTTGTGTTTGTTTTCTGTTGATATTATTTACATAAATTTTCTCAGATTTCAATTCTCTACAAGTTTTGTTCAAAAGTCTATGCGTTTATTAGCCATTTAACAAAGTTATTTTAAGTCAAACGTAAAAATTTTACACCAGTTGTATTGAAGATAAAGTTCAGATGCCTATTTGAATCGAATGGCTTAGATTAAATGATATTATTTTATTTACAGTTTAAAAGGTTCACTTTGTCACCTGGAACGAAGCATAACACAAACTGAACAATACGTAACCGTTTTGTTGTTTAGATGCGATAATACGTGCGCAGTTTGGGTGTGATGCTAAAAGGCCCCCATACACGTACCGGCAAGACTGTCAGTCTTGCCTGAACAGTCCGCCGGTGACCGGCGGCCGGAGCGTGTGTGGGGGCTGGCTGGACTGTCAGTTAGGACTGTACCGGCGGCCGGTGATCGAATGAAAACTCATCAGTTCAACCGGCTTGCCGGAAGCTGTTTCAGTCAAAGCTTTTTTTATAGCCCCTAATGCTAGTAATAAACCTAAAACGGCGTAATCATCGTCATCACTAGACATTTTGAACTATAAATAACCTTCAGAAAATAAATTTAAAACAAAAAAACAAAACTAAACACTAATACTGGACACTAATTAAAATACTAAACACTAAACAACTACACAAAAAAAACTTTCAAATCTATTAACTTAAAACTACTAAAAATTTTCAACGCACGAAGAAATCAATGAGTTTTGATGCGCTTGCCGGACAGAATTGAACTGAACGTGTATGGGGTAGTCAGTCGAACAGGCCGCCGGTCTCCGGCCGAATGTTCAGGCAAGACTGACAGTCTTGCCGGTACGTGTATGGGGGCCTTTAGATATGCGGCCGTAGAAAGGCAGTGCGAGACGACGTTGCCATTTCCACTGCCTATCCGGTGCGTCACCAAAAATCCAAGTGCAAAGAACCAGTGGCTGTAGTATAGAAGTCACCCTTGGGTTTTAAAAAAACCTTTAAACAATATCACAAAATTCTAGTAAGCCTTGTAAACCAACTCTTCTTAAAGAAATAGAAAAGCTAACATTCGGTCTTATTATTATTTTGATTAAACTTGTTAACCATGGACGATTATTGCACTCTATTTTAAATTCTCCATTTTTTCTTGTCTACTGAATACCTGCAGGAATAAATCTTGCATTACATTTTTGTTTTGTTTTTTAATCGTATTCTACACATTCTTGCACCAGTTTCTAAAATTGTTGAGACTTCAGAAGACTATCTCTAACTACATTGTAAATATGTTCAGTCTTCACGTTTTACAACAAGTTGTTAATTATATTTTACCACCAGTTTACACAAGAGATAACTAAACTTGATTTCCTTATAAGGGACTTATTTTCTTGAGCGCAGTAATGTTGCATTCCTTAGTACACTCGTTTCTTGTTATACTAATAATCTCCATCCCCACGTACTTCATCATTCTCTCTGTCTTTCTTTATTTTCTTGAGTAAATTGATAGAAACGTCGAACCTTTATTACTTTCTCACATAGTCATGTGATAGGTCAAAAACCTGTTTATAGTTTTCGCGGAAATATACATTTTGCCACTAAAATTGTGGTTTTTGGATTATGTATATCTGGCGACTGTGCAGTGTTGTACATCCAAATGAGTTAACCCGATTATGGAATTTCAAATAAATTGATGTGTGCGAATTTTGGTCATATCTTGAAATATTTGAAAGATTATAAATTTGATAGTAGTTGTCGAAATGCCGAAATTCAAACTAACCATTTTTTTTTTCAAAACACAGGCTAACGATTTTGATCAAATGTAGCCTTTGTAGACTCGAAAAAAAAAATCTGACTCGGGAATTACCTGTAAATACCAAATTTTCGTAAAATTTTCAGTCCCCTCTTGGTTTAAGGCATAATGTATTTAATTTAATTTGCCTGTTTCTTTTTAGGTTTGCGTTATTGTAGGGATCTTTATTATTAAGTTTGCTTTAGGGTTTTACTTTTATTTATGATTTTGTTATGTTGTTATTATGTTATATTATTCATGAACATAGTACTTTCACATATATTGTACTATTAGTGTCTGCATTTTTTTAAATTTGCCTCAGTTGAATAATTCTGTTTTTTTTTTAAACAACAATAAAAATAGTTTCTCTACGAACTATAGACAAGACGAACTAAGGGTTAAATTGGATTAAATCGGTTAATATATATATATATATATATATATATATATATATATATATATATATATAAAATTACATATTTATACATAGCCTAAATTATTCTTATTTTAACTAAACTAACGCACTTATGGAAACGTTTTGATAAAACGAAATAAAATGTATGTTCTGTATACTTTGAAACATTGAAGGAACACGTTTTATTAAAATTGCCAGGAACATAAAAATGAAATTTTTAACGCAAAAATTAATTTAAAAGTTGTGCAATTCAGTATTTTCCCACATATTTTTGTAACATGTTAAAATTTTCTAAATTATGCGAATGTGATTTTTATTTTGTTGACTCATCTAAATAATCCCGATTGTTATCCTAGTAGGGCCTTAAGGGGCGAGAGGAAATCTGTTAAGTTGGTCGAAATCGGGTTTTTAGCCAAGTTTTGCTATGAATGGTTTGTGTTCTGAGTACCTGAAGATGACCATTTAGTTGTTGAAACTTACTCTTAACCGTAAAGCGGTTGTCGTAAACGTTGAGTTTTGGATTTTTTATTCAAATATACAGAGCATTTGGTTCAATAAAATAGAATGTAAGAATGACGCATATTTCATAACAGTACCTCTTCCATTTGTACTGAAAAAATAGAAAAAAGATGTGGAAACCAGCACCATGAGTATAAATTATACTTTGTCTAACTAGCCTATATTTACCAATCTCTTGATATGGAAATTTTCGTTTCAGTCACATTTTCTCTTACCTGCAACAAAAATAAATAAGAAATCAAAAACACATTAACATAATAACATCTTATCAACATTAATAAGAAAAATGAACATTATACAGCGTAACAGAACAATAATTGATGAATAATATAAAATATAGTTACCATAAATGTTTAGAGCTATGTCTGTGAATTTAAATATCAATTTGGTTAAATATTTTCAGTTACATTTTAAAAGAATATTAAGTAGTAGACGAATAGACATGAATTGATTTTCAAAAATTAACCTTTGACGTAGGTTGCCCTGTAGAGGGAGTTGTCTTAGGTTGCAGGAGGGGGAGCTGTAGAGGGAGGTATGGGTAGGTAGGTCGACCCGGGAGAGTCTGGAGTGTTTGTAATGGGTAATGGTTGGAAACGTTTTTTGGCCCTAAAAAGGACCATTCGGCCACGAGAGGAGAGTGACTGATTGTTGGCCCTGAAAAGCGCTAGTCAGCTAATAAAAGTTTAGACCACCACGTAAAGTGGGATTCTAGGGTTGGGAGGGGCGGGGTTGTGGATTTTAACTGGGCGGACAGGTATGTGGATGGTAGTTAGTAGGCGGTATGGAATTACACTTGACATGAGTCGGTGCGGAGAGCTTTCGGTGGCCATGGAAAGGTAGTTGCTGGCGGATTTTGAGTCCGGAGCTTGCTTAGTCGGCGGGCCTCTCGGCGAGCTATACGCCAGAGTAGAATCTCTTACAATTTCCTTTTCAGGAGGCGATAGGGTAAGCTGTGTTGCGAGGGTTTCCCCTTTTTATTTCCTTTTCAGGAGGCAAGCGGTTTCTTCATCGGTCCAGAATAGGTGGTCACAGGGTGGTTCTTAAATCAACAAAACTTGTATGGGCTGCATGCGCGCGCTTTGTAGGCAGGTCCCTCAATTTCCTTGGCGTCAGCTTCTGTGTGTTTGTCCGTCTCTGGTTGGATGTGTTAGTTCAGTTAAGTTGTAAATGTAGTGGTTGTGGCAATTTTCTTTTAGTCGGTAGTTAAATAATTTTCAGCTTATTGCTCGTGTGAGAACAATGAACGTACGAGATGAGATGGAGATTGGTTCAGAGTTTTGACGGAGCGTCATTGTGGTGTGATCGCGGTTTTTAGCGCTCTCGTCACCTAACGTGAAGTTGCTCGGGAAATCATAAGCAAGCTACGACTACGGGGTTTGTGTATTGGCCGAAGCAAAGCCGTTTAACGCAGAGGAATTGAAATGTGTGGCTGGGGTGTGGGTGTGTGTCGGAAGGTTTTGCCGTGTGTTTGGCGGGAAACTAGTTCCCTGTGTAGGTGACGTTATCAATTTGTAATAGATATTTTGAAATTCTATTTTATTTTTAGCGACTGAAAAACAGCACCATACGTTGTGAGATCTATTAAAAAGTGTTCTTAAAATATAAAAATATTTCTTATTGTATTAATTTTTGGAGACCGCGAACTCTGATAATTTCAAACCAATGTTGACTTCGACCGTCAAACAGTAGTTCAAAATAATAATACAGTAATAAAACAAAAATATGCTTAGTTTCAACACATTCGGCCTATTCATTACAAATTTTTTACTATTTGCCCCTCCCCCTCACCGTTTAAAGGTTTCCAGATTTAACGCCATTTTGGATTGAATGTCCACAAGAACAATGTTATAAATGATTGACTGTAATAATAATGATAGGAAAATATATGAAAAATGTCATTTTAAAGTTAGGTTATAGATAAATAAAAATGTTATCTTACTTATTGTTTTATTTATTTCATAACATTATAAGTTATAATTTAGGACCAGTTTTTTGACGAGTCTTCACGTTGCAGGTCCTCAGGAGACCAAAAAGTGATTTTCGACGCCGTCCGTCCGTCGTCGTTGGTACCTAAAGCACGATAGAGGTTACAGCCTCATGTAGAACCTGGCTGCCATTTTAAACAGTTTTTATACTATAAACAAATTTGTAGATATCAATTATGCATATAATGGTAACAACCTTACCTTTATACGATGACAAATAGCGAAATTATTGTAAACAATCTCATTTCGAACCTTCTATGAAAATGTGATTTACAAATCCGGCAGGGCCCGAGTTACCAACGCGAGCGAGCGACTGGAGGTTTCTTCACATATCTACAACTTCGAGACCTGCCAACGCCGAGTCACTGACACGAGCGAAGCGAGTAATATATATAAAATCCGAGGTCCGTTAGAGTTAAACTGTCTTCTAAAAAGTAATGATGTAACAGAATTACGAGGTTCAGAAAACCTGTTAAACAAACTTACCCCTTGATCTACAAATACAATTAACATTTCCTACAAGGCTCTAGAGATCAACTTTTGGGCTTTACATTTAGAGGATCTGCTTGTTTAAAATTGTGTTGTGGAGCTGGGTAAGTAACATGATGGTTCAACAACTCGTTTACCAATTTCGTTTACCAATTACTACTCGTTTCTCGAAGTAGTAAAGATGAAAATCTTTATCTGATTATAAGATTTGTTATTCGCCATTCCGAATATTGATATATTAAGTAATAAATAAATTTAAGACTCACCGTCCATGATAATGACTGAATAGCCGAAACGGTCGTCGTATATAAAAAACGACCAAAACAGAATATTGAGTCTTAAATTTATCTTTATCTGAGTTTTTAAGAATTACAATATTTTGAAAAGTATATATGGAAGCAATGTTTTCTAAAATTTAGTAATATGTGAAAAGATGTGTATTTGTGTAAAATAAAATAGTTATTTGTGCAACTAGTGAGCAAAGTGGCACTTTTTTAAACGAGAGAAAAATGTTGACTCACGAGGCTTGCCGAGTGCGTCAATTTTATCGAGTTTAAAAAAGTGCCACTTTGCTCACTAGTTGCACATTATACTTTGTCTACAGTTGTTATTTTGTGACAAATAAAAAACATAGTTCAGCAGTAACACAATTTAATAAAACATTAATTTAATACAATAGTGTTCAAACAAACAATCAATTACAATTCGATCTTTAATAACAGCATTTTTCTTATTTTTCAGATTATTTAAAAATCTGAACTGTCCGTATTTTAAAACCAACTACATAAAATATAGCAGTAGTGCTAAGTAACACATCAACACTGAGTAGAAGTTCTCACGTCAAAACTGAGGTTATTTATGAATATTACAAATAACTTAGGTGTATTGTTGAGGAAACGGGATTGCCAACTTCAAAACTCGGCAAACGAAAAATACTCTCCGTGTACATACACTGTCGATCATCTTTATGAATAATTACTTCCCTTTTCAACTTTAATACGTTGTTTTGTTGTTTATTTATGTTATTTTACATGAAAGAATTAATCTAACCTACATACGGGACATTTCCTGTATATTATAAATCAATTCAAATAAACTTAACCTAAATTTCGTTTTGTTCGGTTGCCATTCGGAGTGAGCAAAGTAGTGTGCAAAGTAGTGGGCAAAGTGAAACTGTTGAGAAATCAGCTGTTTTGCAAACTAATTTAAATGAACAAAATGCCACTTTGTCAACAACTGTAGACAAAATCTATTTTGTCAGCGTGGAATTTACATGTGGTTGGATGGGAGATTGTGTAATCTGAAGGAGTGCATGCTAGCACGATAATATAATTCATGGTGAACCTTAGAGCAGATCTTTCTAATCTAACATGGTTACCAGGCGATAAAAAAATTGCGACCCGGGGAAATCGCTATTAGTGAAAAATTGTTTGTATTGAATTTGGTCATTTCGTAAGTTATACACATTGAAAAGTGACAAAGTTAGGGGGAGTATTTTCACGTTGGAATACGGTACCCGTGGAAAGTCACAAAAGAACCCCCAGTAGAAAATATTTCGTCCCGATAGGTTATTGTATTTCAATAGCATAAAGGAAAATACGATTACAAATAGAATCAGTTATGTTTGAACAAATCCGTTAGCTTTGCACCAGGTATCGGACATTGGCAATCTAAAATGACTTCGCAATCAGTGCGATTCAATCATCACCTTTCCACACAATGCCTTCCCAATCGAAATGAAATCTCACTCAGTCTGACAACTTAATCGCTAGAACCAGTGCCTGTTGGATCAATTTGGAGAGCTTTGACCTTGGTAGGCGGGCGGCGGCTGCATATTCTTTTCAGATCGCAGGCATATTGCATTCTCGCGATTGTCTGCGAGAGGTTGGTCTACATCGATTGTCTGATTTTTAGGTGCAGCAAGGAGAGATTTGTGGTTCTTCTTTTGTAGTTTTTTTTTTTAGATTGTTCGATATGTTGTCGAAATCAAATGTTTTGTAACAATGAAACAAAAACGAGCAAATTGGACATCAAATTGTAAATTACATAAAAATAACCGATTTTCGAACCAGATTTTCCAACTGTTTTGCAGGTAATTAGCTAATATTAAAAAAAAAGAAGTTTTTGGAAATAGTTGAACAATATAATTGTTATTTACAGTGTGTGTAAAAAATATAGAAACGACTTAATATTTTAAAAAACTGCCTCTTTATAATAGATGTAAAGTATTCCACCTTTTATTTTAATTAACGTTCTTAACCTCAGCTATCTACATTACCTATGAAAAATCTACATTACACACAAATGATGGCAAATGTCCGAAAAATGTATAATAATAAAATTGAACTTCCATCATTAACAAATAACTTCAAACAGAGAACCTATGATAAGTTGAGTAAGATATACAGAGTTTTCCAAAAATTAACAAAACTTGATTTTTCTCAACTTTTGTAAATGTATTATTATTTTTAATATTCTAATACAGGTCAATTTAAAATACGTTCAAGGAATATTAAATTTTCTATTTATCTTGTCTTTAATAACAACCGAGTTATTGTGTTTTAAAGTTCGTTAACACAATTTTGTAAATATAATATTAAACGTTCTCTGTAGGGGTGACTGATTTATTATTTGGTTATTGTGATGCAAAGTAAACCAAGATGTATTAAAAAGTACAGGGTGTTCTAATAACAACCGAGTTATTGTGTTTTAAAGTTCGTTAACACAATTTTGTAAATATAATATTAAACGTTCTCTGTAGGGGTGACTGATTTATTATTTGGTTATTGTGATGCAAAGTAAACCAAGATGTATTAAAAAGTACAGGGTGTTCTAAAAAGCAAAAAAATATGCTTACATATTTCTTAATTACAGTACACAAATTATTAGAGTATCAATTATACCAACATATTAATTGAAAGTCTAGGATAGATAGTGTAATTTCATACACAGGATGTTCTAAAAATAAAAAAAATGTGATTTTTTTACGGAATTTTCAAATAAAACTGTATTAATTGTTTTTATTTATTCTGGTAAGTTTTTTCAATCCAGAATTGCCGTTTCCACATTTTTTACACACACTGTTGTTTTCAGAAAAATGTGAGGAGTACAAAAATATTTTTGTGGTATTTGTAGTTGTGTTTAAACATTTATAAGACCAACATTTTGTTGAACTTCTTAAGTTATTGAAATTTATTTATTTCAAATTTACGAATAAAATGTGAGCACCATTTCAAAAATGAATAACATAGTGAGGGGATTAGTTGTAAAATACCCTCATAGGCTCACTTTAGTGTGTACGAGCTTGGCAATCCCGTGGGGACCTAGCTGGATCTACACCTTGAGTTAGATCCCTCTCTTTCCTATCCGGTCTCTCTTGACCAACTGTTGTTCTTTTCCGACTCTTACGTTATTATAGTATTATAGGACTAGGGGTTTTTATTTAATGTTCATTTTTCTTTTTTTTTTTTTCTTTTTTTTTTTTTTTTTTATAAAGCAATAATGACTGAAAAGTTTTTCTCCTTTAAACAACAAGAAAAAAAGCTGTAAAATAAATTTCAGATTTAAAAAAAACCATTACGATTTATTAGATTGACAACGCGATTCGTTTACTAACACGAGCAGTTATAAACAGACAAAACATGTAACAAACTGGGGGGGGGGGGGGGGAAGGAACGTTCACTGATCACATAAATAGAAAGAATCGATTCTCAGTAGTCATTAATGAATCTATTAGCTGTTTTTTTTCATGTTGTTTAAAGGTGTTCCTCCAGTCCTCTTTCTATCATTTCCTTATTTATTTATTCTGTCAAGTCTTCCGAGATCTACCTTTTTTCCCTTCCATTTTAGAATCTGTTTATATATTCTTACATCTACCACCCTTTTATACGTGTCTAAACCATATCAGTTGCTTCTAGTTGTTTAAAGGCGATAAACCCTCTCGGTCATCATCCCCTTGTACAAAAAGTAAATAAAGACACCTAGTCCCCGAATAATCCTAATAGTGTCAGGGTCGGAAAAGATTATGAATTAGTCAAGGGAGACCTGATTGGAAAGATGAAAAGAGAGGGATCTAACCAAAGACGACATGAAAAAGGTGTGTATTTAGCTAGATTAGAGTCAGTAGGCCTACTCACTATTGTAAGCCCCTGTGTCAAGAGTAAATTGTAGGCCTACTTGGAGAAACTTTACCATATTAGGTAAAAAAATAGCGTACATTCATTTTGTAAAACCAAAACACAGCATGCATGTTCAACCCCCAACGAGAGTAGCCTTTTTTAACAGCGACGCGTGGCGCTTCTGGTGACTACATTTGTTATTACGGGACTACATGAGTTACATGTGATGAGACACTTCAATGATTCTGAATAAATTTTAGATGTTATTAAAATTGTAAACTTCATCTTGAAACGTCTTTCAATATTTTAACTTTCAAATATTAATTACAATCATAATGTAAGAAGCAAGGCATTATGCATCAAGTTTTTTCCCTCTTTTTCTTAATGTTAATTTTGCTCAAATGTAAAGTATGTGTTGTATTATTTACTATTACTTTTTAAGCTATGACTATTGTTTAGTGTCATGTCACTAGCTGAGTAGTAACAGCACTGTGTTTACGAGAACGATTTACTGACTGTATTAAAACTTCTAGGCAGTTGTACACAGCTGTTGCTAGTTACACAGAGTTACACAGGGTGTGAATGTTTGAAGTGTAGATGGGAAAGTCTGTGTCCATTATTTATTACATATTGTTTTGAGGAAATAGAAAAGGAAAGTTAAAACAAATGAAACGTCCCTCTATGAGATAGCAAATGCGTTTTCATTGGGAAAGGTTTTCATGAAATTGGAAAAATCTATTTCCTAATACAATTCGAGGAAGATTGCCTGTTTGGGTTTTATGATGTCAAGTCTTTGCCGCATCGTTTTTCTTATCAGTCGGTTCTATTCCCAAAGTTCCAATTGGGTGTGATAACCTGTTTATAGTTTTGGAGGTGATTTCATACAAATTCAAGATTTTATAAAAAAAACGCTTAGAGGTAATTTTTAGAATAATATTCTTTTTTTTTGGATTTTATTAAAAATATGAAAATATTTTTTTTTGAAAATGTAATATTTTATTTACATCACGTTGATGATAAGAGTGCAGCCGTTGATACCCAGTGTCGGTTCATCATTGGTTTTTTTTCCGAGATCATGTTCATTTTGACTGGTATTCATGTTTTTTCATTAATACTATTTGTACCTAATTTTACTTACAAAAAAACATCAAATAAAAAAATTTAGCTTACGCGGATATTAACTTTTTCAAATTCAGTAAAAAAAAAAAAAAAAAAAAAATCAGCCAAAATTTCACCAAAATTTGCATTTTTTTTTTACATTGTTTGTTTATACTAATTTTTATTTTGTCTATAAATATGTAACAGTATATTTTTATTCAACTAAAATGAGCTACACTTGTGGAAATTTCAATAACCAAATAAATGAATACAATTTTCCACAAAAAGCACTTTATTTGTGCAATAGAAACGCAAGACAACATTTCAATGACTAACTCACCATCCTCAGTTTATACAAGGAAATTGTCAGTAGGTTTTGTATTGAACAAATAAAGTGGTTTTTGTGGAGTGGAAAATTGTGTTTTCATTGATTTGGTTATACCGGGTGTTCAAAAAGTCTGGAAACCCCTTAATAGTAATTTTATTAATAAACGCAGAACAATGAAACTCTAGGATTACGTCCTCACTGTAGTTACCGACTTTTTGCTCATTTTAACTGTCTTTTTTCGCTTTGGGGGCACGTCCTGTGGAGGAAGTCTAAAAAAATCTTAAATGTAAGCATAGGTCGAATTATACCTCATTTTAAAGGTCTTTGTTAGAGGAACACATTGCCGTAATCCCGAATGAAAAAGGACCATTCGTTTGGAAATGGCAGCCTCTTAAAGTTTGCTAACTTTAGTTTGCTGAGATTAAGAGGGAGAAGTGAATACTCAACCGTGTTGGTTATGTTAGTGTTTTAGCTATGAGAATTTCACAGCTGGAGTGTGGAGGGATAAGGGGAAAAAAATATTTTCAACGGTGTTGGAATATAAAAATCGTTTGCAACGAAAATCAAAATTAAATTTTTTCCGTCTTGAAAATATAAGTACATATTTATGGAAGTAGATCGTTTTAAAAGATCTTGTTAAATCCACGAAACTGGCTTGTAAATTGAGAGAAGTATAGTTGAGATTAATAAACGCAGCAGGACGTACTGAGAGAGCCATCATGGAGGAAGGCAGCCAAAGATACGAGGTACAAGTACGCTACACCTGGTGGTTATGGATACGCGTACAAGACACGGGTTGAAGATTAAACAGTTGTATCACGTATCCTGTAACACCATTACGGTGATACGACCACTACCTCAGAGTGTTTCACGCACATTACTTGAAGTTAGGTTATAACACCTGCCAAGATACAGCTGTATAGTAACAATATTTTTCACTTTAAAGAATAAGAAGACAAGGACGGACAAATTTATTTTTAAGTTGTACAAACTGGCAGTTAATTTATGCGTTGCGAACTGGTCGTTTCTCACCAAAACCAGTTTTTAAAATGAATGGTGTAGATCAGTCCCGTTGAGATATCACAGGACAGTAACCTATAGTTGGTAACTTGTTTTTTTTTATAACTGATTTCCGTCCTCAGTTCCTACCAGCTTTTAAAACCCTAAAACTGCCGGGTATTTTTAGATGTACAATTTGAATTTGTTCATTCTATTACCGTTCTTTCAGTTTTATCCGATTCGACTTTTTTTGTAATGTTTTACAACTAAAGAATCGACAACAAGATAATGTCCGCCATTTTGAAATTTTTAACAAGATTTTTCTGAATTTTAATGTGGTTCCATATCATCAAAATATAGTTCTCTATACTAGGGGCTAAATTTCCAGTTCCATATAAATTTCTAAGAACGCTATCATGAATGATGGTATGTTGAAAATCATTTCTACATCATTTTGTTTAGTTTTATAGGGATTTGAAAAGAGTCGGTTGTTTTTCTGTAGCAGATTTCTATTACTGTGTTTATTTCTTGTGAGTTTACATTTTGTAAATAAGGCATGAAAAATGTATTTTCTCTTGCGTAGTTATACAATTATGAATCTTTTGTATATTAATAGAGTTGAATTTTAATAATATCTGTGAAAATTGTTTACATCAAAGTAAGATTTTTTTTGTCAAAACACTTTTTTGTTTTTATAGGTTTAAACATACATACATTTTTTTTTTGTTTTCTTTAAAAGGTGTTACAGTACTTAGAGTATGCTGAGTAAAATTACTAATAAATATCGTGTTTCCAGTTTATGGATTATTTATGAATATAAACGTACAAAACAATCAAATAAGGAGTTTTGTAGATTTTTCTTAACGTATAATTATTAGAACCAGGAAATAAATTTTTTTGATAAAAATTACTACCGAAAATCAGTTAAAAATCAACCTCAGAATGTTTTGTGAAAGTCTTAATTCATGTAAAAAACAGTAAAATATTTTGGTTAGTAGAATGAAATATTGATTTAAAATCAGTTACAGTTTTTCAGATTTGTTGGTTAAGTACTTGTCAACTTCCATATTTGGTAAAAAAAATGTCTAAATTACGATCGGAAAAGTGAAAAATCTACGCAAAATTGATTTTCAATTTATATAGTTTTCTATCGACAAAAGTGTTCAAAACTATTTTTCTTTATTTTTAAATCAGTTTAAATGCGATAGATATAATAAATCTGTTAAAAATTATTACCAATTTTCCTGGCTATCTTTGATACAAATTGTTAAAAAAAAGCGTTCATTACAGTAAAGAAATAAAAAATTGATGTTTTAGCAATCAGAACTTACAAAACATAAAACTCTGTACAAATCTGTAAAATGTAAATAGTAAAGTGAAAAATAAATTTTAAATTTGTATTTAAAGAGCTTTGAATAGACAAAATTTATAATCTTCTACAATCAAATTTGCTAAAAATCAGTCAAAAATGGAAGCAGATTGAGTTAAAAATCAGTTTAAAACAAACTAAAGTATTTTATATATTTTTCTAGCAAATGAATCTTCACAGGACAATAAATAATCTTCATACGGAATTGTCTCACTACGGTGCAGCGACATATAAAATAGCAGTGTGTTCCGAAAGTGAAAAATGATTTCCTATACTTATAGAAGTTATTTCTATTTTTCCGTTCCGAAATGTTACCGGTTAGGGTGCTTTCTAACCACTTATAATATTTATGGTTTAATCCTTCCTAAATTGTCTTTGAGGTCAACAGCTTCTAAGACAGTTGACGGTTTATTAAAAAAGTTATCCAACCTGTGCAAAGATTGACTTTTCTAAAGAAGGATATGAGACGAGGATGTTGTAGTGACCTGAGATCCGTTACAGACACATTAACACACTTCGGACGGACGGACAGACTGTGCGCAGTGTGTTCAGTATTGGTCAGTTTATCCAGGTTACTGGAGACTCTCCAATAGGAAGAACGCTTTGATTTGGGAGACTTGTATTCCAGGCATGTTCCTGCACTCGGAACTTTACCAACTTTATTACAAACTGGATAAAAAATCCTGTATTTTTGTTATTTAAACGCATAGGGAATGTACTTTTACGTAATTAAGGTATTTTTTTTTTTTTTTTTACAGATTTTTGGGAATTCTAGGTCATACTGTATGAGGTATTTTTATCTTTAGTAACAACAAGGAATGAAATAAATGCGTTATTAAAATGTATTTTTATTTAGATATATATATATTATGTTATTTTTTGAAATAATAATTATTTTTTTAGATAATTATGTTTAAAAATTTGATAGGCTGCACACTAATATATTAATCGAAAATATGGTCTAATAAAAATTCTCAATTTGAATTCTTCCTTCTGGTTTTAAAGGATAAAGTTATTTGATAAATATGGATTGTTCATATTATTAGTATGGTTTAATCACATACACACATACATACAAACAATTCCTTGCTCGTTTAATAGAAGTAGACGTAGCTAATATTTCTCCTATATATTCTTACTGTGTATTTTTCGAATCGTGAAAACTCATAGAAAATGATTTTTCTCGAAATTTTGACCAAGTCCATTGGATTCCTGATGTTGAAAACCCTTTATATACAAAATATGGAGAAAATCGTTAGAGTCGTTTTTGAGATAAATGACTGGAAATAGGTACATACATATATACATACATACATACAATTCCTTGCTCGTTTAATAGAATAAGATACAAGAAAACTAATACAAGACGTTTCGAGAATATAAATCAACTCCCCGTTAACAAGCCTAGAATATAAAAAAAGTGAAAAACATCAATATATCCTAGGGCCATGTTGACAACTAAAACTATAAACTAAGAAAAGAACCCAATCACCATTAAGCCTAACACAAATGTAATCAGAATAAAAAGAAAACATAAGACAAAAAAGGACAAATAAGTGCGTCATATTCAAGGTTATGCTGGCCCCTTTTCCAGGACGAAACGTTCAACTATCCAACCATCTGCAATCTTACGACTTTCTTATACCAATGTACAAATTTAAGTAAAAAAATATAATTTCGAAAATCTCACGAGAAAATGTGATATTTTTATAGTTACGAGATGCGGTAGGACCGAGTCATCTATAAGCGAGTTGAGACTCCTTCATGTATGTATAACGTCGAGGTCTAACACGAGCGAAGCGAGATATACACATCTCGAGGCCCATTACATCAAGAAAGTAGTGATGTACAAAATTATGAGATTCAGAAAACCCGTGTAACTACTGTTTTAAACGATCTCTATTGGGAGAGACCTTTTGATCTAACAAACAATTTAATATTTTCTTAAATGCCCAAGAAACCAACTTTTGGATCTGTTTGTATTAGATTGTATGGTCGGGTTGGCTAAGTACCATGATTGGCCAACAGCTTGTTTTCAGTGTGTTGAAATTTCAAGTTTGTTGTTCAACCATTCTCTTTGTTTGGCGAGTTCAGTTAGTTAAAACGGTTATTGTGCATTATCATTATTCATTGAGGTTAAATTTCCGATAATCAATGGTTGTGTGTCTGGTTACAAGTCAAACACGTATATGATAATTGTGTACTTTATGTGGCTTAGTGATGGGTTAAACTAATAAATGTTGGAGTTTTCGTGGAACTATCAGTTTAGGAGTCAAAAAATGTCTGCTCTGTCAATTTTAGAAACGCTACAGTTCAAACGTTTCAGGGAATTTCAATGAAAATTAGATGTGCTGTCATATTTTTACTAGATATTTTGAAGCGGTTTTTGTTATATGTTCAATTATCGTACACAAAATTTCAATTTTCTAATTAATAAAATTGTCCCCTAAAATAACCCTCAAGGACCCATAAAAAATAAAACAATGTTTTCAAGTATAAATCTGATAAAAACCAACAACAAACAACAACTATGTATTTTGTTAACTTTTCCATCAGAAAATTCATGATTAAATTTACATTTTCACAAATAATTTTATGTCTGAGCCTACTACTTTAATTGATTTCGTCTGATGAAATTCAAATAATAGACGTAATCCACGTACTGAATTTCAACAAAATCCACTCAGTGGTGTACCGGATAGACGAGTCACACAGCATTTAAGGCAGACAAAACAAGAAATAAAAAAGGTTTCACAAAAAAACATAATTTTCATAGGAAACAGTTCATTGGATGTGTCGACTGACTTTGTGGTAATAAATTATAAGAGACAAAGGTTTATAATGTCACAAAGGTTAGTACGTACATGTAACAACTGAAGATGACGTCTTAGTCACTGAAACGTCGTTTACTATAAAGTGTTTGTTGTGAAAATTGTGTTTTTTTTTTCATTTGGTTGAATAGGCGACTTTTGTTTTGTCAAGTTTGTCGATTTCGAAAAACATAAAAAAGTTTATTTTTGGTTTTATGAGAGCTGCTTCCAAATTAGATTACAGAAAAGATAAAAACATAAAATTAAAATAATATAGAAAAAAGATTATGTCCAAAATATGCCTACATACAAACATTTCCCCTTGTTATTTAAACGGTGACAAACCGCTTGGTTATCATAGTCTTATAAAAAAATTAAAATAGAGTACAATTGAAAAACCTAGCCCTCGATTACTCTAATAGCGTCAGGGTTCGGAAGAGAACAAGAGTTGGTCAAGAGACTAACTAGTTTGTGATTGCTAAAAGTTCCACTAGTTTGTACTGTAGAACACTGTACGGACGGCAGAAGAAGCTATACATTCCTAAAAACAATTTTTGGACTCAGGGAAACTCAAAATGAATATTTCTGCAGAAATAGCGTCACGTGTCTCTGAGAAAGTAACACCAAAAGCAATTTCCGTCCTTTCATATCAGCATATTCTCTGTATGCGGTAGATTTAAAAAAAAAACCGTTATTTATTTATCGCCCAGGTGGGGGGAGGGGGTAACCATAACATCCATAAATAGTTCAACTGAGCGCCTAAATATAAACATATACCACATCCATTGAGTGCTTATTGTTTACAACTACCAACAAAAGACACGTGGCTTTTGTTTACCGGAACGATCCTTTGAAGAATGATTTGTTTCAGTAAAGTTTGTTTTCGTTCCTGTGATTTAAGGATGTTTAC
The DNA here is from genome assembly GCA_963513935.1 of Aphrophora alni. Lineage (NCBI taxonomy): Eukaryota > Metazoa > Arthropoda > Insecta > Hemiptera > Aphrophoridae > Aphrophora > Aphrophora alni. The sequence continues at coordinate 97,977,607 of OY740774.1, read as the reverse complement.
AAAATGGCGTGTGGGAAACGTTTCTTTAAAAAAATGATAGGTTTTGGTGGCATTACTTAGGCTGAACACTTCCGCTGATGGTATTTATAGAAGTGTTTCTTGTTGACAAAGTGTGGAATGTGCTGTTTTCTAAAAGTAAAACAATATAGAAAAGTGACCTACACATTGCTCACTATAGTTGTGACAATCCTGAGAGTCCCTAGCTGGATCTACACCTTTTTTCATGAAGTCTTGGGTTAGATAACTCTATTTCAACTTTCCTATCAGGTCTCTCTTGATCAACTCTTGTTCTTTTCAGAATCCATCGCTTATTTCCTTCTACAGTATATTAAAATGGAAAATCAAACAAGGAAAATGGATTAACCATGACAGTTCTAAAAGAGAAAGTTGTTTATAACTGATAGTGGGTATTCCCGCAAACAGGAAACGTACATATTTTATGTAGTTGTTATTTGCGGCATTGTACTCTACTAATAAAGATCTTTAATTTGATGTACACATCAACTATCAACCTATGCTTTAATTTAAGATTTCCTTTTGACTCCTTGAGTGCCGTCCACCCATTGGAGGTAAAGAGCCAGTGAGCAGCCTAAAAAAATGTTTTTTAAAGCCAGATATTGATTTGAAAAGTTTTTATTTCATAACCTCTACCTAGTAAACATTATTAAGCTATTTTAAACAAACCTGACGTTGTAGCTAATATGACCTTTAAACCCAAGCTATTTTAGCCAGGGTGAACCTTTTGAGATCGGGTTTGCGGCATTGTGTTCTACTCATAAAGGCCTTTAATTCGATGTACAACTCGACCTATTCTCTTATTTAGGATTTCCTATTTACTCCTTGTGGGCCGTCCCACTGGAAAGGTAGTGGTCCACTGAATACGTACTTAAATAGGTTTTGTTGTCCATTAACAATGTGCAAAGCTTTGTAGCTTTATCTGTAATGGTTAAAAAAATATTAAGCCCTCCCGGCACTTATTTAACACGCTGTATATTTATTTGCAATGCTACAATTATATTTTAATAATCACTTCTGCCAACAAAAAAGATAATAAATGAAATGAAATGCACGAAGCAATAAAGTAAGTGTCTTGACGGATGAAACTTTATAATTTGTTTTGCTTTTCATAACATTATAAACAATATATATATAAAAAGATTTAAATTGAACTTTTGTATAATTTTGTATAAAATGTGTAACAGGCGAAATTAAAAAAAAAAAATCCCTAGAGAGACGAAAAATGACAATTTTTAACATTATATGTCTATATTATTAGAAAATTTAATGACAAACGACCTTTTTACAGTGACTTTTTAACATTTTATTTTGCTAGCAAAGGGTTAATCCAGAGAAGAGAAGAAAAAATAAATATCTGTTTTTACAACTGGCGATAATCGTATCTCGGATATTTTAGTAATACAACAATAAAGTACACACGTTGTAAAGGCAAAATTGACTAAGCAGTTAAAAAAAATATTTAGATGAAAATCAGTTTCCGTTTTTCTTCAGTATATTTTTAATTTTATAGAACTACAAAATATTTAACTTTTACAGTTCCAAATTTTGGTTTAACTTCGTTAACACCTAAACGTCCCTTCTAAACGGTGTTTAATAAATGCATAATTTATTAGGGAGCTTCAATAATTGTTTGATAAGTGGACAATAATTAACCATAAAATAGTTAACTGGCCAATATATGGATAGGTTGCAGCGTAACCTTTCGCAGATCTTAGGTAAATATTTTGTTCTTTTACTTTAAAATGAGTTGGAAACGAAGTAATTTGGGGGGGAAAATTGACCCGATTTAATTTTTCTAAGTGGCGTTGTCCCAAAAACTGGTTGGATTCGTAGAATATGTTTTTGGATACTTGTACTCTAAACTGCAGTTAAAACTCATTACTAGAAAACACCTACTAGTCTACCACTGTTCTGCATCTGCATCTATTGTTTAGTCAGACTCAGTTTTCTAAATAATTAGATGTTTCCAAAATTTTCAAACACTGCTAATTTTTATAATAGATTTATTTTGATTCACAGTGAAAACGGATATTCTGTTTTGTACAACAAGTCAGGGGGGGGGACAAGCTCCTCCTCATAGTCAATTGACCTCACACTGTTAAAAAAATAATATACTGGTCGTCCAAAAATCGGTAAAATACAATAGGAGTTTTAAAGTAGAATGAAGATTATTTTTTTCAAAACGAAGGAATTATAGAAAAATAACAATTTTTCATTTTTTAAAAAATTTTGCGCCGTATGCACGGACAGCGAATTTGATTTAATGATGTTAATAGTGTTTTTCTATAAGCTAAATTCTATTTATGTTACTTAAGCTGAAATTAAAGTTCCAAAATATTGATACTATATTTCAATTGCAACAGATTTTGTAAATTCTCAATTTATTTTTAAGATTAAACCGAATTCGTCATATACTTGATGGTTTAAGACGAAATAAACTGGCGACCTTTAGGACTTTAAATAACTGAAAAATTACATTCATATCAGGTTTCACACAACCTTTGTTCTTTATATAAATTGTGCCATGTAGGGCGAAACAACTATGGCTATAATCAACGAGTATTTCCATAAGTTAAAAATTCTTAAATCTATGGCTATAATCAACAAGTATTTTCCTAAGTTAAAAATTCTTAAATCTCGGCGTTAAAAAATATGATCCAAATAAGGAAGGGGCGTCTCAATCCGGGCGAGTTCAACCATTGTACTGGACGACCTTGGACTGCTTTGGAGGTCGTCTGCATTGCAGAACTTTACATGTTAAAAAATATTCTGCATATCGGCTATAATTTAGGAATATAAAAATGTGCTTAATTGAGATTGCTAATAAAATTAATATTGTATTTTTCTTGACCGGCTACGGTATAAAATAAGCGTTAATATGTGACAAATTTAAAGTTAAGTTTTTGTGAGTTATGAGACAAATAATTAACAGATGGATTGCATTTTCATAGATTTCTTTTTATTAAAGTCCGTAGGTAAAATCAAGGAACCTTATAATTTCATGATATGTCTGTCTATAAGTCGCAACAAGTCTACACAGACAAGACGATAAAACATATAATTTCACACTTTGCATTTGTATGCTTTGTGTTGACCCCCATGTAGGGAAAATATAGCGGTAACAATAAAAAAAAAACCTTGGGGTAGTTAAAGGGCAAAAACTATAGAGTTGAAAATTATATTTTTGCATTTTTTTGCTAAGGTGATAATAACCGTGTGTTTTTCGCCTTTAAACAACAAGGGGGGGGACTTTAAACAACAAACAAATAAAAATTGTGCTGCAAATTAATATCGAGAGTTTCTTAAACTGTATGAATATAAACGTTTCTTGGAAACTGAGGTCTGAAAATTATTTTTTGATGAAGAAATTTATTTATTTACAGTCCGTGCTTTTACAGGTAGTATTAGTATATACAAGGTTTTACTATAGTTAGTGTAAAATTACTTAATTGATATGATTAAGAACCTGTTTAAAAGTAAAAAAATAGAACATTAAAGTATATATGAATTAAAATATATGATTAAAAGTGCAACATTCGTAAGTGACATCGGTTGTAACGTAGGTCATTAAATCCTTGAATTGTTTTTATAAAATTTAAAATCTGAGTGAAAATTAGCAAACCAAAACCTATTTATTGAAGCACAGTTTCCTTTGTCGGTTGATTTTACCAGTGACACTGTTTCTTAGCAATTGGAAAACCGATTTGAGAGAAATTTCGTATATAATTAGAAAAACGAAGACAGAGATTGTTTGTTGTTTTGAGGTTAGGTTACCTAGATACACAATAACAAACTTAATTTTCACACCAATTTCCTACATCCGTCAGCGGTAACAGTTGATTAAGTTTGTATTAGATTTCTGTTCATTACCGGTTATAGGAGTGATAGATTACCTGGAATAACTTTGCCTATTGTTATGTGTTATTCTACTAAGACTAACCTTGTTTTTTTGGTTTAAATTAGTATATATTTAAATATTTGGCTGCCATCTTAGTTTCGCAATATTAGAATTTGCTCAAAAATGTTAATATTTATTTAAGTTGTTTGCAAGATCTATTAATAATAAAAATATTTGACTTGCGATTTAGCGCACGATTTGCGAAATTAATCCTCACATTTAGCGAAAATTTGAAAGATATCATGTAGAGATGATTTTGAAAATGTCGTCTTATATTGTGTAGTGTGGTATGTTATTTAGAGTATTGTGTGGTGTGGTATGTTATGTAGTGTATTGTGTGGTGTGGTATATTATGGGGTGTAGTAGTCTATGTTATGTAATGTATTTTGTAGTGTGGAATGTTATGTAGCGTATTGTATGGTGTGGTATGTTATGTAGTGTATTGTGTAGAGTGATATGTTATGTAGAGTATTGTGTGGTGTGGTATGTTATGTAGTGTGGTGTGTGGTGTGGTATGTTATGTAGTGTGGTGTGTGGTGTGGTATGTTATGTAGTGTATTGTGTAGTGTGGTATGTTATGTAGAGTGTTGTGTGGTGTGGTGTGTTATGTAGTGTGGTGTGTGGTGTGGTATGTTATGTAGTGTGGTGTGTAGTGTGGTATGTTATGTAGAGTGTTGTGTGGTGTTGTATGTTATGTAGTGCATTGTGTGGTGTGGTATGTTATGTAGTGTGGTGTGTGGTGTGGTATGTTATGAAGTGTATTGTGTAGTGTGGTATGTTATGTAGAGTGTTGTGTAGTGTGGTATGTTATGTAGTGTATTGTGTGGTGTGGTATGTTATGTAGTGTGGTGTGTGGTGTGGTATGTTATGTAGTGTATTGTGTGGTGTGGTATGTTATGTAGTGTGGTGTGTGGTGTGGTATGTTATGTAGTGTATTGTGTAGAGTGATATGTTATGTAGAGTATTGTGTGGTGTGGTATGTTATGTAGTGTATTGTGTGGTGTGTTATGTAGTGTGGTGTGTGGTGTGGTATGTTATGTAGTGTATTGTGTAGTGTGGTATGTTATGTAGTGTATTGTGTGGTGTGGTATGTTATGTAGTGTATTGTGTGGTGTGGTATGTTATGTAGTGTGGTGTGTGGTGTGGTATGTTATGTAGTGTATTGTGTAGAGTGATATGTTATGTAGAGTATTGTGTGGTGTGGTATGTTATGTAGTGTATTGTGTGGTGTGGTATGTTATGTAGTGTGGTGTGTGGTGTGGTATGTTATGTAGTGTATTGTGTAGTGTGGTATGTTATGTAGTGTATTGTGTGGTGTGGTATGTTATGTAGTGTGGTGTGGTGTGGTATGTTATGTAGTGTGGTGTGAGTGTGGTATGTTATGTAGAGTGTTGTGTGGTGTGGTATGTTATGTAGTGTATTGTGTGGTGTGGTATGTTATGTAGTGTGGTGTGTGGTGTGGTATGTTATGTAGTGTATTGTGTAGAGTGATATGTTATGTAGAGTATTGTGTGGTGTGGTATGTTATGTAGTGTGGTGTGTGGTGTGGTATGTTATGTAGTGTATTGTGTAGTGTGGTATGTTATGTAGTGTATTGTGTGGTGTGGTATGTTATGTAGTGTGGTGTGGTGTGGTATGTTATGTAGTGTGTAGTGTGGTATGTTATGTAGAGTGTTGTGTGGTGTGGTATGTTATGTAGTGTATTGTGTGGTGTGGTATGTTATGTAGTGTGTTGTGTGGTGTGGTATGTTATGTAGTGTATTGTGTGGTGTGGTATGTTATGTAGAGTGTTGTGTGGTGTGGTATGTTATGTAGTGTATTGTGTGGTGTGGTATGTTATGTAGTGTGGTGTGTGGTGTGGTATGTAATGTAGTGTATTGTGTAGTGTGGTATGTTATGTAGAGTGTTGTGTGGTGTGGTATGTTATGTAGTGTATTGTGTGGTGTGGTATGTTATGTAGAGTGTTGTGTGGTGTGGTATGTTATGTAGTGTATTGTGTGGTGTGGTATGTTATGTAGTGTGGTGTGGTATGTAATGTAGTGTATCGTGTAGTGTGGTATGTTATGTAGAGTGTTGTGTGGTGTGGTATGTTATGTAGTGTGGTGTGTGGTGTGGTATGTTATGTAGTGTATTGTGTAGTGTGGTATGTTATGTAGAGTGTTGTGTAGTGTGGTATGTTATGTAGAGTGTTGTGTGGTGTAGTATGTAATGTAGTGTATTGTGTGGTGTGGTATGTTATGTAGTGTATTGTGTGGTGTGGTATGTTATGTAGTGTGGTGTGTGGTGTGGTATGTTATGTAGAGTGTTGTGTGGTGTGGTATGTTATGTAGTGTTTGTGTAGTGTGGTAGGTTATGTAGAGTATTGTATGGTGTGGTATGTTATGTAGAGTATTGTCTTGTGCGGTATGTTATTTAGTGTATTGTGTGGCGTGGTATGTTATGTAGTGTATTGTGTGGTGTGGTGTGGTGTGATGTGGTATGTTATGTTGTGTATTGTGTGGTGTGGTATGTTATGTAGTGTATTGTGTGCTGTGGTATGTTATGTAGTGTATTGTCTGGTGTAGTATGTAATGTAGTGTATTGTGAGGTTGTGGTATGTAATGTAGTGTATTGTGTGGTGTGATATATTATGTAGTGTGTTGTATGGTGTGGTATAGTGTATTGTATGGTGTAGTATGTTATGTAATGTATTGTATGGTGTGGTATGTTATGTAGTGTATTGTCTGTTGTAGTATGTTATGTAGTGTATTGTCTAGTGTGGTATGTTATGTAGTGTATTGTGTGGTGTGGTATGTAGTGTATTATGTGTTGTGTTATGTAGGCTAGTCTATTGTCTGGTGTGGTATCTTATGTAGTATATTGTGTTAAATCTTTTCATTGTATACTAATAATAACTGACGAACCGGCATTGATAGAAAGATGACTATTATTAATTTTCGTTTGGTCATAATTTTTGTTTTTTCTTACGGCAACTACCCCCAAATTTTGAGTTATCGAAACATGAAAATAAAGTGCCCACCTACCAAATCTGATGAAAATCTATTTGTGTGCTTGTCTAACAGTTGTAAAATAATCACAAGGAAACTAAGTCCTACCTGTAGAAGATCAACAAAAGATCCGAATTCTGATTTGCCTTCGAAGAATACCGAAAGTTTGCCGATACATTATTGTGGAACAATCACTTCCTTTGATTCGTTTTTCTTTGTGTTGTTGTTGTCACCATTAGGCGAGAAATTTCTTGATCGTGACCTTATAAAATAAACACCTCTAGTTCTTGAATAGTCTATCTAATAGCGCCAAGGACGGAAAAGAACAAGAGGTGGTAAAGAGTGACCTGATGAAAGAGAGCGATTTAACCCAAGACTATATGAAGAAAGGCGTAGACTTAACGAGAGTCCCTCAATTTCGCCACACCCGTAGGGTTGATTCGTAACCAAAGACCGCTCTACAGCGAACCCTAATCTTTCGCCATTCAACCTCATAAGTTTTGCAGACAGTTTTGTAATCCGAAAACCAAACATTCGATCACGTTACTGAATAGCATGAGACCGGTTTAAGTGTGTGTCCATGTACCCTGTCATGACATTCATTACTAAAATATTCGTGTGTTTACCTTACTTTAGGTCGTTGACCGTTTCAGCCTCTGTCCATCTCTTACCTAAGCAAACAAGACAAATTGACATTAGAGTTAGCATACATTAGGTACAGTTAGAAGTTGTATGTGTGAGGGGCGTGGTTATGAATAATATCTACATTTATATTGGTTGATGAATACGTGAAAAGGTTTTCAAGGATAAATCGAAGTAATGTTTTGTAAGCTAATACACACAGACAGTTTCAATTATAAATAGAGTGTAAATGTCGTTAGCATTATTTATATTTGTAGATGAAACTAAATATGTAATATAAAATCAGAAAGCAACTTCGAACATTTATCATCATGTTTGTGTATCAAATTAAACGCATTTTAATAGAAAAACCAAATTAGATGTATACTATGGTTTTCAATAATAATAAAAAAAACTCAATTGAAAATTTTACTAACATAATGATCTTTCGTAAGTAAGACTGAAAATTTTCTGGTTTATTCTTTAAAAGCAGTGACTCGCTAAATTATTGAAAAGAGGGACAATACATAGTCTATTCTGAAAACAACCGTTAGGTAACTACCCGTTAGTACAACATCCATTTGTTCGGTTGACCATTTTATGTCTCCGGTTTAACTTGGTTTTCTATTTTTTGTGTCAGTATGAAGTTCTGTTGTTGTTTTTCTTTGGATACGTTTGTATATAGTCTATTTGTTTGTGGGTTTCTTTCTTAGGTTACTAGTTTTAGTTTTAAACATAGTTATGTTGGCCGTTTTTATGTTTCAGAATTATCACTTGATAATGAAAGTGGGTCTAAGCTTTAGAAACATTTTGTATTACTTTTGGCATACACAAAATATGGAAAATGTTCGAGTAAATTACTCCAAAATATGAACAATCTATCATTATAACTTTAAAAACAGAATCAACGTTGGGTGTAAAGTTACATTGCAATTAAATATTAACAATAAAGCTCCATTAAAAAAAAAACAAAAAACAGTATACTTTTTTTAATTTCTCTTTAAGGAAGCTAAGCTGTTTCTTGTGCTAAATCTGTTCGAATCTGTATGCCCTTTTGTTTTAATATGCTAAAAATCTGTATAAATTGGAAAGATTTAGCCTACTAAGGATCAATTTATTTAATTTTTTTTTAATCAGTAATAAATTTGTCTGAACATTAAAGACTGTCTATGTTTGTATCAGACTTGGAAAATCGGAAAAAGTGAGAGATATATAGAAAAATTAGTGGTTTTGATTTTTTTATAACAAGCTTCATTAAGTTATTTATAAAAAATTCTACTGCTGGAGTAAATAATATTACAACAGACTGTTAAATTATACACTTACAAGTTTCTTTAGAGTTATAAGAGGGAACCAGTGTTTTGAGTTTGAAAATTAACATTGGCAATATCAAGCAGGCGTGCATGTCCTAGAAAAGCTTTGGAAGGAGGTCATCTTCATTTCTAGGGCAAAGAAAAAGTTAAATACTTGGTAACCCTAGTGAAAGCGAATATATCGAAAGAAATCGGCTTAATATTGTGCAAGGGTGGTTTGTTGTTTTAGAAGTTACATTTATAAATAAAAACATGCTAAGAAAGCTTGAATTAGCCACATATAACACTAAGGCCTACAGTCAGACCATCTATGAATGATATATTATAATAAAGAGAAAGAAAATGTAATTAGTATACAGGAGCGCAGCATACTTTAAAAGATATTTGAATGAATAAAGTGAAGGTGATGCGTGGAGAATAAGTACAAATACAGAAGATAAAAAGCGGAACAACAAACCTAACATCTTGGTTACGGTGAAAGCTGGAAGATTCAGACTACTCCTCAGAGACATATCCAAAGGATAGATGAGGAGAGTGGTTCCAAGAATTACTTGAAGGTCACGCAGGGGAAAAGAGGATGAAAGGGTTATGGAGGAAATTGAGGAAGACATGAGGAGGCTTGGAGTGAGATGTTGAAAGGACACGGAGAGTTGCTGACAGACGTAAGTGGTGATCGGTTGTTGTGGAGGTGAAGATTGTTGTGTATTTTTTGTGGAAATACACAAATAGTACTTGAAGGTCATTTAGAAGAAAGAAGGGTGAGAGAACAATGATGGTAAAGGTGGAACTTGATGATGAGGAGGCTTGGAGTGAGACGTTGGAGCGACACGGAGAGTTGCTGACGGACGTAAGTGGTGATCGGTTGTTGTGGAGGTGAAGATTGTTGTGTATTCTTGTGGGGTCCCAATTAGTACTTGAAGGTCATTTAGGAGAAAGAAGCCTGAGAGAACAATGATGGAAAAGGTGGAACTAGATGGTGAGGAATCTTGGAGTGAGACGTTGGAGCGACACGGAGAGTTGCTGACAGACGTAAGTGGCGATCGGTTGTTATGGAGGAGAAGGTTATTGTTGGAGTTTTGTGGAAATATTCTTTTTGAAGTACTCCGAGTTCAAATAAGTGCATTTTTGATGGAATTCGGTCTGTCGTTTTTCCAATGAACTACAGTCGAAACCAAAACAACACAAAGTTAGGATTTTTTTTTCAAAATCGAATCTAAAAATTTGACCGAATCACGCTCAAGGGTAGCTTCTAGGGACCCAGACAAAACGTATTGGTTGCTATCTCTCCTAAAAAACTGCTTTGTGAGTAGTTATCGGTTAAAAACACCTACAAAATCGACCTTATGGCTTTTAAAATGGATGTTTTCTCTCAAAATAGATTCAATTGATTTCGTACAAATTGAAAATTATTGACACAGACTCGTGTGCAAAATCGCAAGTAAAGACATTTTACGTTTTAGTAGTAATTGATAAAACTATATGACCTTGACAGTTTTCATTATAAGTTAGATTTTAACCAAATAAAGTTTATGGCTGAGGTCGCGTTTATGGTGCAAGCTTATCCCCTATTTAAATACTGCTATAAAGCATGTCCATTGTTTGTTTTCAATTTTGATCGACAATTAATTTTGGTTGGTTTTGATGACTGACAAAGTTTGTTCAATGTTTTGTATAATTTATTTTTATCACCCTACGCTCATATTATATCGTTTATTTATATCCTATTTACAGTGAACTATTGTTAATTATTCCTAAGGAAAGATCGTTCAACATTTAATACCCAAATGTATCCATGAAGGAAAGTGCAATGTCCGTGTTAGAAACCGGTCAATATGTATTTGACAGTTGCGTCACCATTCAATGATAAATACTCTTAACTGGTCAAAACCCTGAAGCAACAAACGATAGGGACACGTGTTTCGAGTATGAATAGAAATGCAAATGCTGTCCATGACAAGTCCACATTCATTGAGATGAAATATTCAAAACAATTCAGGTGATTATAGCAAGAGAAATGTCACCATTAAAATGTCGCTATTCCATGTCCATGCCGTTTAACTCTCTACATGGTAGAGGTAGTAGGTCCCCCGCGGTGTAGGGCCGGGGCAAAGTGATTTGAATGCAAGGATTTGGTAAAAGTTTGAATATGGAGGACAACGGAGGACAATCGTGCAGCGTTAGTAAATTCGACACGAATAATTTTCCTTTTTTTCTACATTCTGCAGACAGACGTCGCTCCTTGGATATTTTAGTAAGTGCGTTCAATAAATCGTTCCTTGAGACCCACTGTGGTTACTGCCTAGCGAGTGTGACATAAATGGACTAAGAAGTAACAGTAATATTTAATTCACCTTATCCTAACTAACCTAACATTAACCTAACCTAATCTAACCTAACCTAACATTAACCTAACCTAACCTAACATTAACCTAACCTAACCTAACAAACCTAACATTAACCTAACCTAACCTAACACTAACCCAACCTAACCTAACATTAACCTAACCTAACCTAACCTAACCTAACCTAACCTAACACTAACCCAACCTAACCTAACATTAACCTAACCTAACCTAACCAACCTAACATTAACCTAACCTAATACTAACCTAACCTAACCTAACATTAACCTAACCTAACCTAACATTAACCTAACCTAACCTAACCTAACATTAACCATTACTATCGTCGTCTAAGTGGTTGGTAATCCAATTCATTGGAAACGTAAACTATTTGACAACTGTTTATTTTTTGTAACCCAGGTTGCAATTTATATGAATAAAATCATCGAAAATGTTAGGATGTTTTTTATTATTTTTGATCGGGTAAAAATGTCCCATGGGAAAATTTAAGAAAACAGTTGAAATTTAATTGGTCATGTTTTTTTTTTTTTTACGACTGCTCGTTAAGTCTCGTTCATACTTTAACCCTAGTCGGACCACCATGACTAAACTGTTTTGAGTTGCCTCCTTTTTAAAACTAAACATTAAATTTCTTTCAACCTAGTACATAGATTGTTTGTTCTAGTTGCAAATGACTTTATTAATAAACGTCATAACGTTCTGTGTATGCGCGTGGGATTATTTGTATAGGCTATCAAACACAGACATACAATGAAATTCCAAATACAATATTCTGTAGTAAACAAAATATTAATGATTCAAAGATTATGGCATTTTATTTAATATACACGTACTGTACATATGTACCTAAAACTAGCGAGAAATATGTTTATATAAACTAAAATGCATCCCTCCAACGTACAAAAATCAGTAGAAAATCGATTTCTTCGACCTATTTTGGAAAATCATTCGGTCAGCTGAGATAGTTGATGTCAAAGGTAAACCCTATGTAATAGCTGTCTCACTACTAGAGACAATAAGTAGAACTGTATACGCAGTGCTGTTAGATATTACAACCGATAAAGTAGAAAATTGAAACATTCTATTTCCATGTGTGAATATTTCTCTGTGCGGAATCCGTTACTAAAGAATCGAAGTAAAATTATTGTCTACCGCGAGGTAATCTAACCTCAAAACCACAAATTGAGGTTAGGTTACCTAGATGGACAATAATAATCTTTGTTTCCACAGCAACCAATTTTGTACTGAATAAGATGTAAAAACTGACGAAGTATGTATTTCTATTTGTTACAGCAGAAATTATGCCGCTGTATATATATATATATATATATATATATATATATATATATATATATATATATATATATATTAGCTCACGAAAAGAATTACGAAAATAGATTCACGAGTTATTGGTAGAAATTAAAAAATACAATGGCTTCATCTATTTGTGAAATGTTTTAAACCATTTATTACAAATGATCGTATAAATCAAACCATCATTATTTAATAATATAAAAAAAATTACAATCGTTTGTTTTATGTGGCTGGGTAAGTACCATGACGACGGCTTATTTTTCCGACTTCTTTACAATAGTTTAAAATCAACCATTTGCACAAAACAATTACCAATAACTGAACGTCAAAGGGTATTATTGATTGCAGGTCTACTTCAAATGGCCCGTTCTAAGACAAACAAAACAATTGAGAAGCCTGATGTCTATATTTACTACTTCAGTTTAATGGTCAGTTTAACGACTGACAAGATCCTTTTTAACCTCAACGAAGGTTCTTTCTAGAAACCATTAACGATACTTAGGTCGACAGTTTACTGTTCGGTAAATCATAATATTCTCAATACATCAATAAACCAAGAAGTGTAATTAAAGATGGATTTTATGAGAATAACTTTTAGAATTTATGAGGAGGAGAAGAAGAAGAAGAATGTGTTCTTCAATGCATTGTTAATTACTAGCGATGCTATTGGCTGGCAGACGGCCAGCTGGCTAACCATGGCATTGGCCGAACTACTTATGTTAAACTGAGGTATGCATATGTTTGTAAAGCGGTGATTACATCAAGGAAATATTATGTGTGCGACAAGTGACATTGATTAATATAATCTGTCATGCGATATTCCTATTGTAGCTTTTCTTGTTGTTTTAAAAGCGAATAAAACTTTTCGGTCGTCATCGCTGTAATAAAAAAGTAAAACAACATAAAATAGACACTCGGTGTCGTGGGGTTGGCTCGACATATTGGCCGCCCCCAGTCAATAGCAATCACTTCCTGGAAATGTGAACGGATCAGGTACCAGTAGGGCGGGTATAGGCAATGACTACATAAATACTATAAGACACGACATGGCCATGTTAAATATTCTACGCTAATTCTTGAGTTGACCAATACCCGCTAGGTGGCGTTGATGTGACCAATCTGAAGTTGATGTGACTGGCGCTAGGTGGCTCTACGGTCAAACAATGTTTCAGGCGGGTAAGAGAAAACGCACTGATGCCACATATGGGACCAGAGATGCGAGGGAAGGTCGAGAATCGCTTATCTCAGCGCACGAACTGACAACACTGACTATGCTGACGGAAGTAAGTGAGAAGGTTTTTTGTGAGAGAGAGGTCAACAGTTGTACAGTCTCAACCAAGTGGGATGCGTACAGTCAAGCACCTGCTGCTAGCGCTTTCTGATAGCTGTGTGTCAAACTTGTGACGAACAGCACCCGTAAAGCGTAGACTATTTCCCTATCCTATGTCGTGTCTTATAGTATTTATGTAGTCATTGGTATAGGTTAGGTTAGGTTAGGAAGTAAGCCCATCGACAATATGACATATCATTGAATTGGATACAGTACTTAAATAAACTTCAACAGTGCCTTATGAGTTCAGAATAGTTATGATTGGTATTGTGCTTTCTGTTAGTTTTAAAGGATACCAGGTTAGCCAAGGACTAACCAAGACCCGAGAATACTACCCGCGAATAACAAGTCATACTATTCTGACAGACTTGAGTATCGCTCTTCGGCTGACCGAACAAACAAACACCTCCAATTCCAAGAAGGGTTGCTCATTAAGCAGGAGTTTGAACAGGTGGTCCTAGTTACCCAAAGTGTCGAGCCAACCCCACGTTATCAGACACTCTTAACCCTCGATAATTCTAATATCGTCCAGGGTTGGAAAAAAACAAGATTTGGTCAAGAGAAACCCGATAAGGAAGATAAATGAGGGAGATATAATCCAAGATTAAAAGAAGGAAAGTGTAGATCGTACTATGTCTCTCAGGCTTGACACACTTTTACTAAAGTAAACTCCTTGAAAGTGATATTCAAATTATATACCTTGGACAATAATGAGGACTCAAAAAATCCTCTGAAAGACGGCTTCTGTAAAAGATTTGGTGCAATATGAAATTATATTGATTTGCATGACTAGTTTACGGTTTAAATAGATAAAACAAAATCAGTTTGTTTTGGGGAAATTAATTTTTGGATTTCATATTTAAGACACACACAGAGATGCGAATTTATTGTTTCCATCAATTTATACACTTTTCTTTAGTTTGATTTCACATCCGTCTGTCTGTTATCAAATCTGGGAAACTCTATTTGAGGCACTTCTTGTTGATAATTTTTTTTTTAAACTTTGTATAGATGTTGATCTCGGATGACAATACAATAATTCATTGTTTTATATATACGTGTTTATGGCGGGTGGGGGGAACGCATGCGCAGTTGGTACGTATATGTAGTATTAGTTTTTATATAAGTTACACAAATGATGGCCGATTAATCCGAAATGAACATTCCACCATTATCAAATAACTTTAAATTCAGATAGATGACTTATTAATATGGTTTAATAAGTTTTCGATTATTTAGTTTTTTTCCCCGTGTATTATGTTTGCCTCTTTTAAATTAAATTTGTGTTTTTCGTACCCAAATATGTTCAGTTATTATCCGATTTGTCAGTTAGGTCTAATTGCGTGTTCTCTTTACGTTCACAGATTGTACATAAAGTTATCGGACAACCCTATCAGCCAAACCAGTTTAGAAATGAGGTCGTTAAGGCTCCCGTTAATAAAAACTGAATTAAAAATCGGAGATCAAAATTCTACTACTTTAAAGTTTAACAGTTTATTCCACAATGGGAATTTGATCGCGATCGAGGATTAAGCTCTCGAAAGAGGAGGTAAAATGTTGTTTTACTTCGATATCAGTTAGGACAACTTTCTCTTGGATCCATTCCTTTAACAATCAGTTGCTTGCAGTTCTTTGTCTAGTGTAGACCTGTGTGTGGTGGTTTTATCTGATCACGTCTGTATTTAGTCTTAGCTTTGACTGCTCAGGCTCAGTTTTGGACTTTAGTTATTTTCTTAGATTATAGATTTAGTTTTGGTTGTCAACATGACTCTAGGCTACTAGGATATATTGGTGATTTTCTCTTTTATGCTCTAAACTTTTACACTTGATGACGAGAGTTGATTTTTTCTCTCGAAACCCGTGCATTACTTTTATATATACACATGATGGTAAATGTCCACTACGTTAATATTAGTTTGGCCTTTCTTTTTTTACATATTATTTACAAGAAAAAAGGTAAAAACCTCAGTTAAATAAGTTTTGTTTTTGAAACACAATACCTATCTTGACATTAAACATTGTTTTATAAATTGGTATTTGGCCAGAAATTGACGTTGGGGATTTGGTTAATTTTGTCAAAAAATGTCGTTGATGTGTACCAACTATTAGGTCAGTTACTCTTTCCTGATTTTTTAAATTTTTTATATATATAACAAAGCATAGTCAAGATGTAAGAGGACGTTGAAATCGATCATTCTAACAATTTGGGTTTACTTTTTGAAATGATGAGAGATAATGAAATAAACATTTACCTCTAAATGAATGTTTTTGGTCTTTAAATTGAGGTTTACTTTGGTTTAGATTAGTAACGAAATCATTGTCACTGACAAAGAAATACGGTTTCTTCACAGGCAGTAACTTTACACAAAGACAATAAATGTAAGCGTAAATACTTCAGAAAACCTTTAACAAGCCACCATTTTGGATAGAAAAGAGATAGCGACTCTAGTTTTCACCATTCTTTAAGTTTTTTTTTTTTAAGGTCTTCAAAATGAAGGGTCGCTTGAAAGGAGTATACATTTTAAATTTTTGAGTTGTCCCCCAAAATCGCTCATTTTTGGGGACACTCGAATTTTCCAAAATCGTAAATGAAACCTCCTGTCAAGATTGCACCACTACCCTAAGGATATCTCTGTATACTTACTAAGGGGAAAATAGAAGGGCTCCTGATTTTTTATCCACCCAGTATATGCAGGATATTTTTACTACCACTGTTATCCCAATGAATGGTAAATCACACAATCACATCACTTCACATAGGTAGTGTTTTGTTCAAGTGTACAGTACATATGTTATTATTTACGGCTTGGTCTATGATTATTGTTGTCACACACCAGCCAGTAAGCCAGTAACCAGCACTAGCCAGTAAGTATTAAAACATTCAAGGAGTGATAGTTTTCTTATTCACACACTGACACACATCAATATTACTGACAATGAAAGAGCTGGCGTGTGAAACGAGGGATAAAATCTAACGGTATCCACTTGGCTACAATCGAGATGTAAACAGTTATTGTATCTAGATTGAGTAGGTCACGTGATTCAGCAGGAATAGTTTCCATGGATCCGTCAGGAAGTTTATTTACGGAAGGAAGCGTGATCTAATGGGCTGGAACGGTTTATACTAAAGTAAGTAGCCGCCAACATTATACGTTGTATTAATGTGATGTCTCAAAATGTGGAAGTTGAATTTTCAGAGAATATTTTACGGTTTCTTAAGGTAAAAAGGTGTTTGTCTGTCGACTTGTTCTCTATAGTCCAAATGAGTTTTTAAATCTTTGTAAACTTTAGGATGTGGGAATATTTTTCTCATCTAGAGATTTTTTACATTTTTTTTTTATAACTCAAATTTTTGGAAAGTTGTTATTAGAAAATATAAAATTATAATTTTATCTACAATTTTGCTAGTATAACGTCGTAAAAACCCAATCAAAATTTATTTGTCAGCTTTCCAAAAATTCCGAATTAGGAGTTATCTATAAAAAAACCAGATAAAATCTTAGCTGTTATATTTTCTTTTTTTAATCGCTTCTACAGTTTTAGTTAAAATTTGGGTTAAATGTAAAATGTAATGACCTATGTCAATTCAACTAGTATGATAAATTGGATTTAGTCGAAAAGTAGAGCCTCCAATTTCTAAGCTTCAAACTATATCATGGAGAAAGTTTATCTATTTAATATGTATAAGCAAAAGGTAAACTGATACACTTTCAGCTGTATTTTTATTTTAGCAGATAAGGGATCTTTATTTTATGATTTTTTCTTCTTTTTTTTGTATGGTGATGATTTTCGAGAAGTTTTTCGGTACAACAAAGGGAAAAAATATAATTATCAAATGTGTATTCTTTTCTTTCAAAAGCTCCATTAACCTCCTTTTAATATTTGTATGTGTAGGCTACACACATTACATTATTTGCTGGACTTGGACTTGAACACGCTTGCAATTGTCTGGGTATTTAGAAAGTATTAAAGAGTTTTATAAAAACATTGTAGCATATTTTTCATGATTTATAAAAATAGGATTTACGGATGGGCAACAAAATCGTCTGTCATGACATCTATTTCAAGGTGGCTGATTTTTCTTCGAATCAAACTTCCTTTAGTTACGTCACCTTGAGAAGTTTATAACCTAAGTCATTCAACGTTAGTGGACCTATAATTATGTCTCCATTAAAGTATTGTGGAATTTAGTAAAAGTCTAGGCGATTTCTTGTGGAAATTGTATTAAATTTCTGTCTTGCATAAGTCTCGTCCATTTTAAATTGAATATTTTACAATTTGAAAACTTATTTTCATGTAAATTTCTAGCTTACGATCTCAGATTTGAAATAAGGTTTACTCTATCAACTCTTAAAGGACACTAAATTAGAACAAATTTGCAGATTTCAATTCTACATGTAACGGTATCAACTCGACGGCAACAAACAGGGAATTTCACACCTACCTCCTAAGAAAATTTTAAACTTACGAAATCCGGTCATTAAACACGAGCGTAGCGAGTGGAGACTTCCTCCAGGTCCGATTTTTGAGACCAACAAGCGAAGCGAGTTGAGACCATTTAATATATACACATCTTATTATCGGTTCCACATACTGTGTGAAGCGGGTGATTCACCGATATATTGAAGGCGCCAGCCCAGCCAGCTAGATATTTCGGCACACAGGGGCGTAAGAAAATTATTTTTCGTCTTACTGCTTCAAAATCAGCTGTTTTTAATAGATGCATTGATATCCTAAAATTGTTCTTTTTAGTCCTAGGATCTGAGGTCGAGGTCATCAGCTGTTATTTCGTTTATACTAATTAATTAACGATTTTATAATTAAAGAATTTATAAAAACAACCGATACTCTCGATTGTAAATAACAGATAAAACACCTGGTTACCATAGAGTTTATAAATAAGTAACACTAACACAAACTAAACAGCTGTAATAGCTGCAAGCTTGTGTAACTTGTCCGACCTTTTGAAGGTAAATAGGTTATAAGATTTCAGTTTTTGTGAAATTGTTTTCTTACATTGTTTGCAGTAATATACGAAATATATAGTTCATCACTAGGACCAAAAGAAGGTTTTCGATTCTCTCTCATTATTTAGATACAAGAGGCGGAACCGAAGCCGTTAACTTGAGCTTATATCGAAAAGCTTCACTTTTGGTCCTAATGGTGAAATATGCTATTCCCATTATAACTATTAAAAAGTATATGTTTTGCGTAAAAACACAATCAACTATTTTGGTTTAAGAAACCAACCAACTTTTGGGTATTGCATTTAGAGGATCGGCATTGTATGTTGGATAGTATCATGTTGGTCCTATCAAATTGTATTTCTAATAACTCTTAATTCTCTCTAAAATAAACTCAACGTATAGCTCACTATTGTTTAAAGCATAGGTTATCTAAAAGTATTAAATAATAATTTTTTACAAATTTTAATTACTTTCCTTGAACAACATTCTAATAAGGTATTTGTAACGGGCTCTGTTGCAGTTATTCCCTAAACAGTTTTCTGCCAGTATCGTAGCAAGTAAATGCTGGTATAAAAACATTAATCTTTAATTACCCACAAGAATGTAACGGATAAGAAATCTGAAATTAATATATTAAAAAAAAACTTTTCTTCCAGGAGTCCTTGAATGTCTGTGGTCGCATCGGTTTGTCAGAATAATAACCGGTTTCACATTAGCTTGATTAGTCGCATGGAATTTAATACCTCTACGATTATAGTTCCATAAATCAAGTTTTTACATCAGTTCTTAAGCATTGCTAATAGTTTTAACTAGTTTCCTTCTGCAGATATTTATCGCAAGGCTCATCGTAACAGTTGAACACAGGGCAAGTTTTTTCTAGTTTTAGTACAAGAGGTTGTTTCAGTAATAATTTTACAAGCTCTTAGTTGGGGGGGGGGGGGAATAATAAAGCGCCAATAAGCTTTATCGCGACACTTAGTTATTCTGTTTTTAATATTTAATAGATTTATCCTATTCTTGTTGTTCATATTGTAGAATGTTGCCATTTCGGAGATCTTTTCCGACGCCGTGCCAAGAGGAAGTAGAAACATCAGCTCTGAGCAATTTCTGGGAGGGAATAAAAATGACGTTACCGGGTCTTCAAATTTCCCTTTTTATAAACAATATTTTAGTTTATTTTTCTTAAGTGTAGTAACTTCAAAAAGGTTCATTGGTTTCCTGAACGTTAACCGTATGTTTAGTGTGCCTCTAATGTATCAAACCCATCACTTTAGTCAGATTACAGTGGTTTTGGTGAGTTAAAAATTTTATTCTGTATACCGATATCCAAAATTTCTCCGGCTCCAAAGTTCTTTCTTCTCCTCTGCTCGAACCTTCAGGATTCGAGCAGAAGGTGCGTGGCAGCTTCATTGTCTTACCCACACAGTCTGAAAATTAGTATGGTCTGATAGAAACTCACCTTGTACATATAGTTTCGGAGGTGACCATGTCCGGTGATCATCGCAATAACCTGCGAAGAGATCTATCATTTAAAAAATGTGTCCTTGCAGCGAAATGCTGGGTCTACAAGCACGCACTTGCTAGTATCCCGGACAGGAAATTACCCTCAGGAGCTCACTGTAGTGAGTACGGACATAGTAATCCCGAGAGAGCCTAGTTGGATCTACACATTTTGTCATGAGTCTTGGGTTAGATTCCTCTCTATCTGGTCTCTTTGGTTATCGTTCGACCCTGGTGCTATTAGAGTATTTGAGGGCAAGAGGTTTTTATTTATTTTTTTTCTATAAGGCGATGATGACCGAGAAGTTTTTCACCTTTAAGCAGAACATTGACGCCTTGGTAGGAGTATTATTATAACCTTTGTTTTAGTCGCGTGCCTTATCGTTGCAGTATTGATGCAACAACCTGGTTCCGATCCTACAAGTCAGTGCCCAAACTGTATGCTCGTTCGTTTCCTTCAATTAATTCCTGAGTCCCTCAGAACGCACCCAAGCAGTACAGTGTTGGATAAAGCCAGAGACAAGAGGAAACTGATACTGACCTACACCAATCTGGATGAGTCACGATCAAAAGTGTTTTAATTGTCGCTTGACTATTTCAGAAAATTAGGATATCCTTATCTCTTTAAGGACCTACTCTAATACTCGCTTCGTTAAACGCTGTTGGAGTTTGCGCATATTATATATAAAGGATCAAATATATTTAAATCCTTTTCTATGTTATTCATCTAGTTTAAACGTGGACGTCCCAGAGTTCTTTTGCGTTGCTTTATGGCAGAATCTCAAAAGGAAGAAAATATCACCCCTGAGCAAACTTCTGGGTGGGAGTAATTAAGTTCCTACTAGGTTTTAATTCGGGAGACAATTTTCCCGTATAAAATATCCTCCCTAGATATCTCTAACTGTTCGCATGGACGATTTTTGGGCATTGAGTGCAAAAGTAATTATTTAATTTTATCGCTGTGTCTGTAAACTATATCAATGGAACAAATATTACTGACAGTTCTAGGGTAGTTATCTATCTTTAATATAATTATAAGTAAGTAATATAATAATAAACATATATTCGTTGTTATTATTATAATTATACTGTTTTAATGCTGTAATAAATAACTATTCTATTTTATCTTCAGGTTGAGTTTTAAGTCCCTTCCCAACCTTGGGGTCCCATTATTTTCATTAAAATGCCTAATATTGCCAGTAAAAGTTTTAATTTCCATTTCCTCCCATTTTTTAAAACTGGAAAGCAGTTTAAAATATCATAACTGGAAATGTTGTTAAAATGAAAATAATGGGACCACAATATTTCCACTAATGATATTTTAAACTACTTTCCAGTTTAAAAAAAAAATGGGAAAAAATGGAAATTAAAACTTTTACTGGCGATATTAGGCATTTTATTGAGAGATAGTCCAATAAATTTAGGAACTAAGTACAGTTTGATTGTTATGTTACATTACTAAAGTAGATGTGCTGGTAAAAAGCGCTTCTAGCATGTACTTTTTGTAAATTTTAAATCATTGTCATTTTTGATAGGATGAACCTTTTGAGATCAGTTTTGTGGCACTGTCTTCTACTAACAAAGACCTTTGATTTGATGTACATACCTTTAACTTCCGACTTCCTGTGGGCCGTCCCCCATTGGAGTTGGACAGTCAGTGAGCACTTCGAAACCAATACGGATATCGAGAGTTTCAATTTTCTAACTTAAACCATACAAAAAGAAGGTAGGGGGGGAAGGGACTTACACCTCATCCTGTTATGATATTTATTTTAATACAGTATTAAAAATGTTAGATATGGTTGTGATTATTGTCCTCTAGGCTTTTGCCAATAACCAATTACGTAGTAAGAAAAATTTCGCGATGATCAATAATAAATTTGAGACATTTTTAGACCCATGAATAGCCTACATATCATTTACATTTCTGTATAAAAATCTCCAGCGTGTTTTGCACAGCTTATACCTGTGGACTCACCAATTTAGTTCTTATTGTATAATCAATAGAAGAAAGACTGGACAAATATAGTATCTAATGAGTAGAAAGACTGGACAAACCTAGCAATGGTCATTCCATGATTAGGCTACTCATGGATTTCTGATGGAACACGGGAATTCACCATCTATCGAGGTGTTCTAAGGGTCGGGAACATCTTATTAGATTGTGTTGTATTAAGAGGTGTGGGTAGGACATTTGCCTACCCAATTCGATTCATACAATTTTGGAGGATAATTCTGAGATCGTTGATGGAATATTATCCTATTTACGTTCCCTGAATATTTTTGATATTGTTATAATATGTAGATTCAATTTTTGGAGGGCCCGTTGACAGTCCATTAAACTTTTTTGTCGTTCTTTTAAGTTTAGTCCAATTTTATCGTTATTACCTCGTTGCAGGGTCCCTTTACAGCCCTATAATCTGTTGTTTTTGTCTATTAAATTTTATCAAAGTTTACGATTGTTAATTAATTTTAGTGTTGTTAATTTTTTTTCAAATTTTGTTATTATTTTTAGTTTTATGTTGAGGAATATTTTATACTCTTCATTTTGTGTTGGCGATGATGCCGAAAAAAAAAGTGGATCTATCAAATTTGGTATTTCGACATATTTGACCATATCTCCAGTAATTTTTTCCATTTTTTTCTTCTTTCGATAATTCAGAATTTGAGGTTATTCTTAGAATTTTATAAGACTAAAATTCTAATTTTCTTAAAACGATTTATCAAAATGTAGTTTGTAAGGAAGGACCGAAACAAATTTTGGTCATCTTCTTCCCCAAAAAAATAACCTTCTGCAGAGGTTCGGGAGTTTTCGGCAGAATTAAACAACCATCTATACAGATGTTATAGAAGGCATATTTTCTCAAAATCAGTGCTACCGATTTAGGTAAATTTTTGTGCAATTTGATAATTAATGACCTAAATTATTGGTCCAACTAGAAAGTAAAAGAAAATTCAGGACATAGTTGCAAAATCGAAAATAAATTGTTATCCCCGATTTCAATCAAATACGATTAATGCAATTATTTTCAAATTTGTGTATCGGTGTGTGAAAAAATTTTGCGCAATGTTTGTGCATAGCTTATTTTGACGTACTCTTCACGTATATACTATCACGTAAATTATATTCCCCGTTCTGTTCATATATACGACGATACATTAGATGTAGGTAGACGACTTTGGTCTGATGTAAACTGCATTGACCCAGGTTTACTTCCGCCATGTATTGTACAGCAGTTGGAGCTTAAAGAAACAGTTTCTTTATGACAAGATCATTACCGCAACATAGAAGGTGGCTAATGGTGTCATCACGATGGTGTGTTTATAGCGAGATTTGAGACGTTGAAAGATATTACGCGATATAACAATCGTAGGGTTTCCATTATTTTGTTGCTTACTCAATTACTTAAAGTTACATCTTCCCCTTGTTGTTGAAAAGGCAAAAAAAACCTCTCGGTCATCATCAGTTTATAAAAAAGCTCCTTAACCGCAGAATACTCTTAGCGTATTTTTAAGAGAGGCCTGGTAGGTAAGATGAACGAGGAAAGAAGCTCGTTTAAAACTTGACGACCGAGCAAGTTTCATATCTAACTCAATATCAGCTATTTTACCGATGAGGTTTTTACAGTAATTAAAACGTTTAAGTTAGTTTGCTTCCTTCAGTTTTTTGTTACACGATATGCTCTCAAATGTAAAGAATGATTGCGGTGCGATTTGTTACATAATTTTGTCGTGATAAATTTCGCACAAATTTTGTCTAACTGCGGATACTTTGCGTTGAATTACAGACTTTGGAGTTCTTCTAGAAGTCCTTCTTCCGTTTTACTAATCTAGACTGCAACCTTACTAGAATGCTTGCAATAGGAAATTTAACAGCGAGAATTTCCCGGGTTTCCATGATGAATCCCAAATGAAAATAAGCTTCGACTGTTATAATATTTTCTTGCAGAGAAAACAACATTTTCTGTTAATTTTTTATCCTTGTTGTTTAAAGACCTTTCGGTCATCATCGCCTTATAAAAGAAGATGAAAAGTGCATAAAATAAAGACCCCCTACTCCTCAAATAGTCTAATAGCGTTAGGGTCAAAAGAGAACAAGAGTTGGTCACGATGAAAGAGAGGGATCTAACCTAGAACTACATGAAGAAATGTGTAGATCCAGCTAGGTCCTCGGCTCTGCCACACCCGCGTTCACTATCAGTGAGCCTCTGAAGGTCATTTTGTGATAATACAACTAAGATACTAAAAAACCTATTAAAGCGTTATTAATGTTGAACTGTCTTCGAAGGCCCCTTGCACAGCCTTGGATTGTCGTCTCGAAATCCTTCCACTGGTTCTGGTAGCACGGAAAAATGCTTTTTGAATGTAATAGACTATGGAAATGTACACAGGACCGTCTAGAACACTCCAGAATATCATCTGTCATCACTAGGGGGCTTGACATTGGAAATGACCTCTGACTACATGAAGATACATTCCTTTTCAAAACCATTATCAGTGGTAATATTAAACTACGAGGAATGGTTAGAGGAAAGGTGGTCCTTACCTTTATAAGAGCTGGAATGGTTTACAAACGAAGGGTGGAACAGGCGTTGGGATACTGGGAGGTAAAATTGCACTGGAACTTTTCCTGCTGATGGGAATTTACCAAACAGCATTGCAGTCAGAAATTACAGCCCTATAAATATGTGTGTCCGAGAAAACTTGAGAGTTAGATACAAGGATGAATATGTATTTATACAGATGATTTGGCAGGTTTAAAAGGTTCTAACGAATTTAGGTCAAAGTTGTTGTAGGATTGTTTCCATAACGACATCACGGTTGGGAGCGGCGACATTTTGTTGTGTCTCTGAACATGTTGTGATTAGTGAGAATAAGTGTGCAGATACGCTGCTCAACAAAGCGTTAGCGGCTAAATTTTAGGACCCGAGCCGTTCTGTGACATATTCAAGAGGGTTGCTATATAGGAGGTGGAGGTTTGTCTTAATATGAAGGACGAGTAAACTTTCACTTCTTATCACTTCGAAGTAAGTTGTATCTGACCTTTCAATAGACAGTTTCAATATAAGGAAGGTGATAGAGCTCCTCATAGGGTAAAGCCACAAAAAGATATGCACAGACTGGGCGTATTTATTGGGAGACAGTATGCAGAATATGTTATCTGCAAGAGGAAACTGTAGAGTAATTGATCTTCGAATCTGAATGTCTTGATCTGGAAAAGACTGAGACTTTTAGACAGA
Organism: Aphrophora alni; assembly: GCA_963513935.1. Taxonomy (NCBI): domain Eukaryota; kingdom Metazoa; phylum Arthropoda; class Insecta; order Hemiptera; family Aphrophoridae; genus Aphrophora; species Aphrophora alni. The sequence goes on along the minus strand of OY740774.1, from coordinate 97,952,056 downwards.
AAAATTCCTAAAGACAGCCTTGTCAAGAACACTTATTGTTCATGAACTTTATGGGGAATGTCGAGGTGTATACATCAGTGCGGCTGACTTGTCGAAGAGTCTGATGGGTCAATAAACTAAAATGAAGGTTAAAAAAAGTAACAGTAACAACAGAAAATAACGATATACTATGGGTTCCGATCATGGTACTTATAGAAAGGAAATAATACAGGATAGACATTTGATGACATATAAAACGTTGTAGCTGTCTTAATAATCAATTTATTATTAACGTTGCTACAAGCAAAAAAAAAAAAAAAAACCGGTTTGGTGATCACTTCTTAATAACCTGAAAGTTTGCTTGTCAAAATGTAGATGTAGTGACGTCACAATAGAGCTGTGTTTTATTTTAATTTGTAATTGACGTGAAAAGATTAATTTAGAACGTGTCATAAACACAGCTAATAAACGTGGATTGTTAAAGCTAGAGGTACTTAAAAATACTGATTTTAATTTTCACAATCTAATAAATAGAATATATAAGTGTTTAAAATACTAAAAAAGCATATTTTTATGGGTTACGGATTTTGTAGATAAAATCATAACAAAATCGTTACAAAGTAAAAAAAAAAAGAACTTACGTATTATTTAATTCGAATTCAGTTAATTTTTGTTTGCTTTTTGGATTTACAAATGGTGTCAAAATCGACCTACAAAATTTACAATACAAATGTCTCAAAAAGTAGACCATTAACATAACGTTTTCATCATTTTGAATCTATCTTCTATTTTTTCCCCATCCCCCTTAGAAGCTAATTAACCTGTAGAACACCTTCCATTTACAAAACAGTAAAATTCAGACTTTATAGTACTACTGTATTTATAATTAGGGATAATATTGAACTTAGCAGCTATATTGATTGTGATTTTGTTCAAATTTTGTGTGGGCATATTGTGTTTATTTTTCATAACTAAAAATAACGATTTTCTCAAAACTGAAATAAACTATTTTAATTAAATTTTGTATATGGGTGTATTTTGGCCATATAACGGGACTTTTTCACATATTCTGATAACCCAAAATTACGATTTTGATCAAATTATGTGTACGCCCATTTTTTTTTTTAAATTTCCGGATGTTATTCACTTTTTTTTATACCTGAAAATTACGATTTTCTCAAAATCGACAATAACGGTTTTAATAAAATGTATAACATATTTGGGTCACATCTCGGGACGTAATTAACATTTTTTGATAACTAAAAAATACTTTTGCCTCAAAATCTAAACTAACGATTTTAATCAAATTTTGTATGCAGGCATATTTTGGCTATATCTCGGGACATTCTTCACATTTTTTGATAACTCAAAATTACGATTTTCAAAAAGTCGTAATTAACAATTACAATTAATTTTCTGTGTGGGAATATTTTTGCCTTCTGGATCATTTATTTTGAGGCAACCTACCCCCGAACAAGTTAAATTTACTTGTATCCCCGGTTAAAGTAGTTATTGGTTCATAAAAACGTTCATCCGAAGATTGTTCGTAGATTTGTTAAAATTTCGGTGATATCATATATTACTCACAGTATGCCAAATCTCGAGTAAACAAATATTACGCAAGGGATAATTGGTAAAACAAAATGAACATTGACTGACGATTTACGTAAAAGCGAAGCAAAATTATATTGTTATACCTTGAGTAAAACATTTTGTTCCTTTTACATTTTGTGGATGGGAGTACAAGAAAATTTTTTTTGTAATGTTTTGTTGTGTGTTTAAAAAAATAGGCCTACTCAATGTGTATTATAATTTGTACACCACCCCAACAACTATAATATAGGCCTACTATTGTTTTTTCTACCATTCGGAAATCTAGTTTATCGCCGTTACACCTAATTATGAATATGTTAACCTTCAAGAACGTTTTTATCCCTTAATTGGTATAATTACATCTCATTACTAATTGTTAATAAAGAAATGACTGATAATCCTACGGAATCAATTATAAGTAACGGAATATCCTTATAATGACACTGTTAATGAAAGAAATGTGATTTGAGAAGAGCGTTTGCAGCTTCATTATCCTGTTAGCAACCGGTAGTTGTGCTGTTTGAGTCTTAACTGTTCTGCCGCTCCTGGAATTGTATATTCAACGTTTGTTTTACGTAATTGTAAACTGGTTTGCAGAAGTTCCAGCAATTAGGCGCTGCATTGCGGGTTATGTTACGGCCGTTAGAATTCCTCACGCTTCATTCCAGTTTAATTTATTTAAAGAGAGGGGTTTTTAAGCAAGAAATGCTAAAATTGGCTTGATTTTATGGTTTTTAGAATTGTATATTAATGTTTAATGGTATTTAATAAAAACATTTCTTCAAATTACAATCAATATATAGAGCACTCGGACAATCTTAATTATTTTATATTAGTCTGCGCCTAAATTAATAAAATAAATAAATAAAGATATCGTGTTGTGATGGTATTTATTTAAATTATGGTTTTCATAGTTCATTTTTAAATCATATGTTTGCATGCTTTTTAATGTGTGTGTTCTTTTTTTGTGTGGAATATTGGAGTTCTTTGTAATATGAGGCTACTTAATTTTGTAATATTTTTGGAGAGTTAGGGTAATGCGAAATGAAAAAAAATAAAATGAAAATAATACACGTGACGAAAAACTAACAATAATTAAAAAATGAAGTGATGCATTATTTTCACAATGTTAATTCGGAGAGCTGTAGTACATAAAGCGAAAACAACGACAACATCCAGTGTAAAGAAATGACCTGATGCATATACAGGATGATTCAAAACTACAGGACAATATTTGGGAAATTATTCTATAGTTAAAAATAAGATTGAAAGTTCATATGAACCCTTTGTTAGTGAGTTACGGCTATGCAATGAATTCGATCGGATTTCTGAGTCACCAGATAGATGCGACGAATTGGATGGTCCATTACGTTTTATGACATATATTTTTTTAAAATAAGTCCCAGAACCGTTATCTCTTGTAGTTTTTGAGAAAATGATTGTAAAAACTTCAAAAATATATTCGAAAAATACAGTTAAAAATATTTAATTCGCAGTTAATTAGTGTGAATGAAACCACTAAGAATATATACAACGAAAAAGGGATATTTTTTAAACAGCCTTATTTCTTAAAACTTACGTAAAAATTATCTAGCTTTATAGATTTGCCACTAAACGTAGTTACCCACTCTGGATAAACAAAAATCTCTTTAAGCCACGTGGAATGTAAGCGAATTCTCTCGTACTGACGCGAGAGGTCTAGACAATATTTTTGAGATAATACGTGAAAATAATATGCCACAGATGGTTAGACAAATAAAGACGGTTTCAAAAACGTTCATAAGGATTCAAAACTTAACGAAAACGGTCGATAACGTATCAAAATTTTAGCACCATCATAATACAACTCTTACTGCAGAATTAAAGCTTAAAACTTTTTTCATACCACCATTATTTAAATAGTTACCAATAAACTTAAATATGCTTCAGTTTTAATATCCTAATTAAAAACGAGTTGACCTGAATTTAACACAAATTAACTAAACAACTAAATGCAAATTGTAATTTATTTTACCTCTCTTCATGAGTCAAGGAACTATAATAAAGGATTTTATGTGTAATTTAATGTCAAATTAACTTTCATAAAATGCAAAGGAAACAATTCAAATACACCCACATGCCTCCCTCTCGAGGAGACTTTAACGCGTGGGTAGGAGAAGTACGTGTGTGGACGGATCTACGTTAAGAGTTTTACTGGAGACGAGGTTTTAATCGTAAACGTCTCGGGATTACAAAAGTAAACTGAATTTATTAACCTCTTGTGCATATTAATTACAAATTATTTTCTTTAATGAAAATCTTTGACGCTGGAAGAATACTTAATTCTTATGTAAAATTGATCATTTTGATGGTTTGATCGGTCGCTTGGTTTGTTTTAAAGTATTAAGTTCTATAAAGAGGGGAGTATTATTTTAAATTAAATATGAGCACAAACTAATTTTGAATAATCTACGAACCGCGAGTGCTAAATGTTTGCTGTAGTGTGGACGTTTGTCTGTCTATGTACCTCTTGTAGGTATAATTACTTACCAGAGGCTTTGATAATCGACTTAAATTTGTTTTTGAAGCAAAGCTCTTTTGATAGAGGGTTGAAATTGAATTTAACGCTGTATCTTGTAAACTAACAAAACGATTGTTTGCACACAGAACTCAACGTTGGTCGTGGACGAAGGCTGATTTTAAATTTTTTATTGATTTCAAAAGTTCTAATTTACCAAAAATGTTAAACACGTAAAAACATTAATCTGTTTCTTTCTTGAAAGTTGAAACCGTTTCAATATTCAACAACCATTTTTACTAATTTTATAACATAAGAATAAACATAAAATTAATTCCAAGTTAGGTTACTGAAATAGATCCAACGAAAGCCTATTGGGAATTCAAATGGAACATAAAGTTTATATAAACATATAAAGCAGTTTATTTCCCGTTTGTCCGCCAATTTCTGTTTTTTAAATAAATAACCAGATATAACTCCAGAACGAAAAGAAATATTGATACCAAATTGTTCAGAACGTTACTATTAATTTCTAGTGTCTAAAAATATCAATATTTTTTTTACTTAACATTTTTAAAATGGCGGCCATTTAAAATATGTAAATTTAAATTACATAGAAACAAAACAATTTTAAATGGCCATCATTTTGTTCAGAGTTTATCATATGCCAATGTATTATGTAAAAGAGTTTGTGAACTTCTATACAAGTTAGTTTGACATTGTCGATTATTCGCGACAACAATCCTATACCTTACAAGTAGACAGACAACCTTTTCTGTCTTGATGAAGTCTCTAGTTGTCAGAGACATCTGTATTATTCATAGTATTAATAATATTTTAAATACATAGTTTTGGATGAGGAAAAAGATTACACAAATTTCCTCACTCACTCCAAAACAGAATAAAAACCAACCAAAATTATTCGTCGCGAAAAATGTCTGTTCGATAACTGTGAGAGAAAACGTGGTAATGAAACATGGATGCCGTTATTTGAATAAAATATTTGTAAAATTGTGCTTAATCTTGTATCATTTTTGTTGTAAACCAGCGTAAGTTAAATTGGATTAAAATCGAGTTTTTAATGACGGTGGTAAGTTCATTTTCGTTTTTTGGGGTAATTCTTCTTGAACCGTAAATTTGTTTTTACTTGCGTTTTTTTTAGATGAACATTTTTTTCATTAATCTTCACATTTCATTGGAATTATCAGAGTCTATTTTGAGAAATCACTTCTTTTGTGTTTACCCACTGCAAATTTTGTGTTTTTTTTAACGATAATTTACTAACTGTCATTTTTTGTCAGATAGCGATCAATACGTTTTCTTTCGGTCCTTAGAGGGTTCTCTTAAGCAAAATATGATCTAATTTGTTATATTCGATTTAAGAAAAATCGTAATTTTGTTTTTTGGGACAGCTATTCCATATTTGGAGTTATAACGAAAAATGGAAAAAGTTTGGAGATGCGGTCAAAATGTTCCCAGATTCCAAATTTGATTAAAATAGTTTCAGACGTTTACTGTACATTCGATAGACAGACAACACGTCAAAAACACTATTGTGGACTCTGAGGACATCAAAATGGATATATCTGCAAAAAACTGGACAACCATCACATTGTTTCTCTCTACACTACATAAATATATGCGACAAAGTAAAAAAAAAAAAAAAGAAAAGAAAATTGCCGCTGTTTAGCCTGACCGAAATAACTCTAGTATGTGTGTATGTTGCTTGTGTATTCCTTTTATACTGTACTCAGGCTTATCTAATTTAACTTAAAACTGAAATGTTAATGTTTTCCTCCGGCTGGCGATATCATGCGAATTTCGTATTGTACCACCGGTATATTGTGAGCGACATTATTTACTTGTTCAAAAAATGTCTGCATATACAGAGTGTATAGAAAATATTGTCTCAAATTTCACCAGGCTATTCTATAGGTGAAAATGAGAAAAAAGTTTCCAATAAATATAAGTCCAAAAATGCTTGGTTTTCGAATTATCCACCATTTTGTTTTTCTTATTAAACACTTGATATCTTTGGAAATCGAAAGGATATTGAATCAAATTTTTATTTTCATATTTTACCCCTGTACAAAAATCCAAAACGTTCTTTTGTATATTTTCAGAATTGCGCCCATTTAAAATTTTTAATATCAAATATCTCTAAAACCGCTAAATTTAGTTATAGTTTAGTTATTGTAGCTCATGTATCACTGAGGATGGCGAATTTGTCGTTGAAACGCGTTTGATTGAGTAAACGTAACTTTTGTGAGAACTTGTGATCAGTTTTATTCTATCTAATATTATCTCACAAGTCAAGCTCAATTTTTATTAGTAACAATAATTGCACCAAACTATCTTGTACAAGAGGGGGGAGGGAGGGAGGGAGGGAGGGAGGGAGGGAGGGAGAGGGAGAGAGAGAGAGAGAGAGGGAGAGGGAGGGAGAGAGACCCCTAATCGAAGAAACCAGAGACTTATTATATAAGCTTCATCCGTAATTCAGTAAATCTTAAACATATTACACTTATTATAAAATTCACAATCTTGTTATGAATAATATATAATTATTATTTAGTTAACTGCTGGCCAAGCACACTTTAAAATAATTGAACATTGTCCAAAGTATAACTGAGAGACATTCTCTATTACACTCTAGCTGCAAACATCTAAAGCATTCATACAAATCGTGTAAACGGCCAATGTAAATTTAAAGCCAGTTATATGTTGCACGTGTTTAAACCCATCCTTCATAGTATGAACAAGCATGTAATGACAACCACACAGAAAGAGGTAAAACTGATTTCGCGCTGGGTACTATGTAATTTAGTGTAATTTGCTACTTCTCTAGTCGTAATAATAGTGTGTCATTTATTTAAAGTGTTTGTAGAAACTACAGTACTAGAAACATTCCATAGCCTTCAAAGTTCTGCACCCTATCAAAGATGAATGATCACTTAGTTTTATTTTGAAATGTCAAAGCGTACGAATTTAAGCAGTCGTTTAAATTTTTAGTCTATGAGAGAGTGCATTGTGATATTAAAAATCTGTTGTGAGAGTTTTTCGGTGGTATATTCATATTCAGGTACACTTTACAGCCACAACTCAAACTCTACAAGGAGTTAGTTCATAAAATTGATTTTTTGTTTAGCTAAACATATGCATTGAGAAATTGAAAAAAAAATTCAATTTCATTTTCATTAGAAGTTAAATTTTTTATGACTGGTTACATATTATACATACATTGTATTTAATACTTCGGAACCTGGACTTTATTCGTAGACTGTTTTGAGTTATAGTCATTTTAACATAGAACATGAAATTTAAAAAAATCTTATACATATTCATACGATCTACTTGTAAATAAACTTATTTGTAAATTTCATAAGGAGTGTAATACGCGTTTAACAGTGACAAGCGTTTAACCGTAACACACAAGCAAAAACACAAACATACAAACAAACACACAAACAAACAACTAACAAACATACACACAAATAAACATAAAAACTAACATACAAACGCACAAAGAAACACACAAACAAACAACTAACAAACATACAAACAAACACACAAATAAACATAAAAACAAACTGACAAACATATAAAGAAACACACTAACAAACATACAAACATACAAACAAACACACAAGTAAACATACAAACACTCAAAGAAACACACAAACAAACATACAAAGAAACACACAAACCAACATACAAAGAAACACACAAACAAATAACTAACTAACATACAAACAAATACACAAACACACACACACACACACAAACGAACACAAACAAACATACAAATAACCACACAAACAAACATACATACAAAATTATAAATAGTCCAGTTGAAACACCACCTCCCTTCGCTAAATATAAGCATTTTTTAAATGTTAAATTTGAGAGACATAATATCTTTAAAATCTAAATAAGTTTGTTAACAAATTTAAAAAAACGTCATTAAAATAGAGAGAATTTTTTTCCTAAATAAATTCTAAAGGAAAGGAAAGAGGCTACTTAAACGCTGATGGCCTTCTACTGTTTCGTAGAAAACCGGCACCACTAGTTATAGGAATGTCGGTAAAACCAAGGTACACAAGGAATATGTAAATATGTTAGTTTCTTTGTTATCTAATCATAGTTTTTACAGACATTTGCTGTAAATATTATACCATAAAATATTGCCTATTCAGTGATTTTGTTTTTATAGTTACTGTAACTTCTAATTTTATATGTAGAAGTTTCAGCTTCGATTTATATCCCTGTTTTCAGAAAAATGGAGGTTGATTTTGTAAATGTAAAATTTGAGATTCAAACACAGCAATCACTGTTCATTTTTAGTTTTATATTCTCACATATATAAAGAGTGTTGCAAAATTGTGTTTTCAAACTTCAGAAGGTGGTTTTCAATATCAAAACTAAAAGTTTCTGAATTGCTTATTTCCCTCGATACGTGTAATTTTGTGTTTTTTCACAAACTTTTTTTCTTCTCCAAAACGGTTTGACAAATTGCATTGAAACTAGTCATGAAGCTTAATAAGATAAAGAACTATTTTGAAAAAAAAAAAAAAAAAATAACCACCATAATAGAGTAATCCATTAAAAAAGACCGCTGCTTTAATTTTAAAATCTAAATAATCAAAAACGGGTAATTTTTATGAAAAATGTAATCAGCCGCCATTTAGAAATGGATCATTTGATTAGATTGGTTATTTTTCTCAAAATAGATCTTTACCTTATTAGGTACCCTGTCTAGTTTAAATTAAAATCTGTCAAACCTTTCTGGAGATAATAGTATATTTCATCACTAGGACCAAAAGTGAAGCTTTTTGTTACAAGGTCAAGTTTAACGGCCGAGGATCGAAAAGCTTCTTTTGGTCCTAGTGATGAACTATATTTTTCGTTATACTGCAAACAATATAAGAAAACGAGTTCACAAAAACTAAAATATTATAACCTATTTACCTTCTAAAGTTTGGCCAAGTTACACAAGTTTGCAGCTATTACAGCTGTTTAGTTTGTGTTAGTGGTACTTATTTATAAAATCGATAGTAACATCTGTTTTATCTGTTATTTACAATCGAGAGTATCGGTTGTTTTTATAGATTCTTTACAATCGTTAATTAATTCGTATAAGCGAAGTAACAGCTGATGACCTCGACCTCAGCTGATGTTTTTAGGTCCTAGAACTTTAGCATCTCAATGCATGTGTTGAAAACAGCTGTTTTTGAAGCAGTACGACGAAAAATATACATGCATTTTGTGAAATAACAAATTGGCAGATATCTGGGAAACTAGGAAATTCCGCAAATTTATTTATAGGAACTTTTGCCTAGTTTTAATGTGGGGAAACCACCTCATGAAGTTTGAAAACAAATTTTGTAACACTCTGTATATAGAAAGTTATGTTTTGCGTCAAAAAAAATCATGGAAATATACGTTTTAAAGACCAACATTTTGAAATGATAACTAGCTGACGTCTCTTCAGCCCAAGTGAGTGGAAGAGCTTGATACAATTTTATATGTGAGCTTACTTTAGCTATATTTTTTTTATTTTTTCGATAAACTTATAATTTGAATGTTTCTGCCACAAGAAAAAACTCAAAACTAACATTTCCTAAAAATTCAACAGTTTTGATATATTTTTCCTAGAATGAGATCCTTAAGAAACCAAACAGAAGATATTAGTTTCTTGTCCTAAATATGTCGATTAGGTGTTATCGTCAAAAAAACCTAAAGAATCGTCCACGGAGCTGATAAAAATACCTGATTTTATAAGCTGTTATACCAGACAGGTGTACCAAGTTTAAAATATTATACAATTATGAATGAGAAACAGTTGACAAATAATGAAAATAAGCTATAGTTAAAAAACACGATTTCAATCCATTTATACGCTTAGGAAATTTGTATAGCCCAAGGGAAACAAGCTTAGGTTCTTTTTAATATATAAATGCCTTTAAATAAATGGTACCAATTTTAAAAGTAGGGACCCTCTAAACTGATTTCACGTTTTTATTGTGTGTACAAGTCTGTTTACATAGAGTGAGTACAATAGGAGGAAAGATAGATACTTCTTTAACTGATTCTAAATGTAAGAACAAAAACTTTCATAAACATAAGTCCTGAAACGCATCGCTTTCCGTTTGTCAGCCATTTTGTTATTTTTAGAAAAATAATGATAAATATAGATATTATTAAGATTTCGAGTGAAGTTATTTCACGCCAAATCTAACTAAAAATTAGTGATTTAAAGAGATAAAAATGATCAAATTTAAAAAAAGACAATTACCAAGAATTTAGTTTTTTGTCGATAACTCGGTTATCTTTTAATCTACAGACAATTTTTTTAAACTTTTGTTCGTAGTTAAAAGATACAAATATTTGGTCTCTTTTATATTTTCCATAAAACAATCTATTTTTGTGTAAATTAATATGAAACATTTTAAACGGCCTCCATTTTCAAAACTAACATAATGAAGATTCAGTTCTTAATATAGTAGTAAAAAGTAATTAAAAAAATGTCTATACCTTCACATTTAATCTCGAAGGCTTAATAATTTCCAAAGTTATCATTATTCATCGAAATTGCCGAAATACTGAAAAATATGCGTTTCCGGATATGCGTTTATTATTTTTGTTTATTTTCTCACAAAATAGAGCCATTGTTCTGAAACACAATCTATATTTTTTTATTAGATAAGAAATCTTATAAAAATTTCCTTTTTGCTTTTACTAGTTACGCCTAATGTTTTGTAAATATCGTATTAATTGAGCTAGGGGATACAACATTATTTTTTTAACAGTTAGGAAATCTCATAAAATGTTTCTTTTAGTTTTTACTTGGTTAATACTTTGTAAATACAGAAATTTATTGAGCTAGGGAATGCAACAATTTTTTTGACATAAGAAATCTCATAAATTGTTCCTTTTAGTTTTTACTTGGTTAATACTTTGTAAATACCGAAATTTATTGAGCTAGGGAATGCAACAATTTGTTTTTTGACAGATAAGAAATCTCATAACAAGTTCCTTTTAGTTTTTACTTGGTTAATACTTTGTAGGCCTAAATACCAAAATTTATTGAGCTAGGGAATGCAACAATTTTTTTGACATAAGAAATCTCATAAATTGTTCCTTTTAGTTTTTACTTGGTTAATACTTTGTAAATACCGAAATTTATTGAGCTAGGGAATGCAACATTATTTTTTTGACAGATAATAAATCTCATAACATGTTCCTTTTAGTTTTTACTTGGTTAATACTTTGTAAATACCGAAATTTATTGAGCTAGGCAATGCAACATTTTTTTTTTTGCCAAAGAAAAAAAATCTCATTCAAAGATTTGTTTTTATAAATCGACGTGTTTTTTCGGTTGTGTACAAATTAAAATTTTTTTTTAAAGAAAAGGTTATAATTTTTTTACAAAAACTAATAAATATTCATGTTTCTAAAAAAGAATAACACCTGTGTTCATTTGTTATTTAAAATGAGACATCAATAATAATTCTGAGGTAAATCGTGACGTCATTATTCTTACAGGCGATAAATCCAATATGGCTGTACTTATAGCAGTACGTACAAAGGTGCAATTAACCAAACATCACGTAAAAACTCGTCGCAAGTCTATCCACAAGTGGTGAGGGATTGCTAATTGGCTCACTGTATGAGATGCGGGTCTTGTTTAGAGACTTTAGCGGTCATTAAAAACTTTATTAGTCTACGGGTGAAATCCATTAACATGAAAGTCCTACGACACCCTATTTTCAGAGATTCAGTGTAAACTGCCTGCATTTCATATTAGTCCAAACATTCTACAAAGAACTACGTTGGAGCACAGTGTTGTGTTTAATGTGAAAGTTCAAGGTTAACCGAGTTATCGATGAGTCATTTTTAATTTCCTGGTTATTGAATACAACACCATGAAGTCTATGGTATCTGTTGTTTATTGTTATTATTACTAAATGAGTAATATTGTGGAGGGAAATCGACATATGTAAACTTCCGGGTGTTGTTTATTTTTGTAGAAATTACCCACCGATTTACTATAAAAATGATATTATCTTATTTGTTGTTAAACGAGTAAAATACTTTGGTGTTGTACATTTTTTAAAAAAGGTAATGGTTTTTGAAATATTCAGTATTAAATATTTTTAATGACCCTCGTGTTTGAAAATGTAAAAAAACTTAATATATATATATATATATATATATATATATATATATATATATAATTCAATTGGTCGTTATGTTGGGTAGGATGAACTTAGAGACTTCTAATTTGCGCCATTATTCTTATTTTTTAAAGGCCTTTAAAATGAGGTATCACCAAATAGGGGTTGCTATTTAAAATTCTTGACTTACTCTCAAACTACCCCATTTTGGGGGTAAGGGTTGAAAATGTTGATACTTCAAAAAACTCCTCCTATGATTATCTAAACTTTCCCAAAAGGAAATCTGTCTATTTCCATTAATAAAAAAAATAATAGGGGGGGACTTTTAGGACACTTGGTATATAAATACTGCCACTTTTTGAAGTTGGTAACCAATTTGAAGTTATAATTATTTTATACTATATTGAGATAGACGTTTTTGCAATTCTAAGATTAGAACTAAAGTTCAAGGTTTGATTATAAGAAACCGTGTTACAGGTTAAGTTGCGGAAAAAACCTTAATAATAAAATTGTTCATGTCTCCATTATTCGGCCAAAATATGCTTACGTTTGGCTCACCTGTACAGACTGCCGGTAGACAGACGCCATTAAAAACCACTTTTTTTTTTTTTTTTTTTAACAGGGGTATTTTCGAAAAACATAACATGGTTTTTTTTGACCCATCTTATAATTATGACTCTATCCATAATATGGATACGTACAAAAATATTTCCTTTTAATTTGTAAAATGTACAGATTTAATATAGTAACTTATTATTTTTTTATTATAATTATTAGGTTTCAAAGTACGAAATAACCTAAACACTTGTATTGCCATTGTTATAAAACATTTGAGAAAAATCTATAGATAATAACAAAATCATCCTAATTCCACTTAAAGTTAAAATTGAAGAATAAATAATCGTTTAATAAAGCTGATTAGAAATATAAGTCTACACAATATTATTTCGTTTGGAAATTAAAAATGTATTAACCTAAATCTCGAAGTTAAAAATTTTGAAAAAATATACTTTTTATGTGTACAAAATGTTTTTATCATCGAATTTTAACGCATAATTAAATTATAAACTATACATAGCAAATTTGGCAGTGGATTCTCACATAAAATCAGAAAAAAATATTTTAATCATTTCTTTTTGTTTCTGGGTTCGTGTTCTTTTTAAAACAAATTTATAACTTCCACCCAAAATTGAATAATTTATGGAGTCTAGATTTAGTACCACATTCTTTTGTACCAGTTTTATAAAAATCAAAATTAAATTGTATTTTTTAAATTTATATTTCCGTTTACTCTAAAACAATTAACTTTACAAACAATTTACAAGAAACAAAATATTTTGTTTTTAAAGACGAACTCTGCACTTAATTTCATTGTAGGATAATGTTTAATCAGATTATCGATAAAATGGTAGAACAATCGCGTGTTTGCTAACTGTCTAAGGCACAGAATTCTATGATCACCTAGGAATTGTATCTTCTTATTGTAGGCCGAATAGATGAAAATTAAAAAAAAAAAAAAAAAATCCAAAACTTTTGAATGTTCTTTAATCTAGAATAAAAGTAAAATTGTCGTTATTTTTTCGTTAAAAAATCAAAATATTTTGTGACGTACATTATTGGTGGAGTTAATTGTGATATTCAATGTTAGAATTTTTAAATTGTCGGCATTTTGAAAAGTGTACGAAATCAATTTTCGATTTTCCGTATAAGATACTTTACTTAAAAAAGCGTACACTGCCTCTAGGCTTCTTATTTTATCCCACTGCGAAGTTATATATCTGATAAGAAAAAAGACAAATGGTTGTCGGACGCGAAACGAGTGTATACGAATTTGTGATGAATCCATTTCTAAACTGTCTCCGTGTATTTTAGTTACATGCTGATTATATCAAACTAAACAACATTCAGGTTCAACAAATTCAAAACACTTACCATTATTTAAACAAACGAAGGTAAAAACTGCGAGCAATGCCACTATGATCGAATCACATCCAAACCACTTCATTGTTGCACTTAATATTACACTACGTCAGAGGTATTGGAAAGGTCTGCTTGGCCCGACGGTCGAGAGCCTACTGACTATGGTCGCATCTACAACGGCTGTTCCTATTTCAACAGGGAAATCAAGACCAACTAGATAGAAGAAAAAAGAAAAGGAGAGAGAGAGGATCTGGTATCCTCGTCCTTCTCTGGCAACTACGTGGCCCGCGTTGGTTTTAACAGTCCATGTTTGACACTTTCGCTAAAAGTTTGTTTGGATGAGTATTAGCAGACACGTGTTTGACAAAGCCTCGGTTGGCATACAATTATTGTGTTCACTAAATGTGATTAGACTACTTTATTGCAATTTAATAGGTTCCATGCCATAAGTATTATACGCTGTTCTTATTTTGAGTATCATTTATGGTGTTTATAATAAATAGTAACTGAATACACATTCTGACAAAATAACCACTTGTTTGTTAGCAGGTTCTTATTAAACGAACTATTTTTGGGGAATCTTTGTTCGGTTATTATTAGAAAATTTACATTTTCATATCTTTATTTTTAATCACCATTTATAATATGCAAAAAGCATTTGAAGTTTATAAGGTTTTAAAAATATTTTATATATAATGGAAATGAATAAAAAAACCGTACAACCTGACTCAATGAAGCTAGTTTGTAACGTAAATCATATGAAATTTTTAATATTGTTTGATAATATTTAACAACATTCAAGAATATATTTCAAATTGTTAAAACGTTTTAGAACTGTTAAGACAATGGATGTTCATTTTATATACAGTATATTTTACTCATTCGTTAAAATAAAGTTGTTTTTATGAGTTAGGCAAATTTCCTAATGTATTTGGAAAAAAATGAGTTTGCGTATTTGTAATGTATATTTACTTGGTTTTAAATTTTCATTTATTATTTGTTGTAAAGCCTTGTATTTGGAAATAAAAGTGTATGTGTGTGTGTATACAAGTGTACGTACTAGCGCGCGCGCGTGTGTGTTTGCTACATTTTCAGTTGTTTCAAGTATTTTGTTTATTTTTCTTTTATTTGAAATTGTTCAATATTATTATAGTCTATGCTTTTATTCATACATTTTGTGTATATTATCATACGTTTTGTGTATATTATGTTTAATTTTAAATAGCTCTTTTTTCTCCATGAATATAGTAATTATAGGGGAAATTAAGGAATTTAGTAAATAAGGTAGTCTGTTCATCAAGGCCTAAGTGATGTACCTATTTTCTTTTTTTACATTGTTTTTCTTTTCAGTTATTATATTGTTGTTTTTTAACAGAGAGTTCTAGTATTATATAGTATTAGTTATAATTAGTATTTTTCTTTTTATAATTAATTTCCTTAGATGTATTTTGAAGTAATGTTTATTCTTTCTTTTAGTTACATGTTATATTTTGTTTCCGTAAAATGTACAAAGAAAATAAATAAATATTTACTTTATATATATTTGTAAAGTTTTACTGCACCAGTTGTACCTAAATTCACTTCTTACCACTTTCTATTTTTGTCTTATTTCATTAATTTAGCTCAATATGTATTTTAAAGTAATGTTTTTAGTTTTTTTTAATGTTTTTTGTAAAATTTACACAAAAAATAAATATATATTTTGGGGTGGGGGTAAAATTTACTTATAATTTCGTTTCGCAATCGGTCACAATAAATCCTATATATTTCAAACTATGCATTTATATTGACCGTTGACCCATACAGGGAAAATATCAGTAACAACAAACTAAAAAAAGAAAAAAGTTTAAAACTATTGGATTGAAACATTATTAAAAAAACTTATGTGGGCGTAACAAATAAAATCAGAAGTTATACTGATTAAGAATATCTCAGACAACTGACATACAAATTTTAAGATTTATTATTTTTTTGTAAGTTTAATTTATTTTTGCCTTAATGTGGAATTGCACCAAGTACAAACTTTGTTTACACTTAATATTTCAATAACCATTAAATGATTGATTATATTTTCATTGATTTTTCTTTATTGGGTTTCGTAGGTTAAATCAAGGACACTTATAATTTGACGTGCGTATTGTCTGTACAATTTAAACTGCCACTTAAGAGACTTTATAAAAAGAAATATCTCTACATGTGTATGGACCTTAGTCGTGTGTTTTAACATACACTTAACCCTCTTATACATAACTCTTTCTATATTAAGTTATATGAGAAGATAATAAATATATAACACATTATAGTAAAGATTGAATATGTATTAATATTTATTTTTAAAGAAACAAACACATGCAACACTTTTGGCAGCAAAGATGTTAAAGAAAATTAGGAAACAACATCGAAATAAAAAATAATAAAGAAGAAAAGACAGCAACAAAATTGAAACAAACTGTGAAAAAAAATTTTTTTTTTATTAAAAAAGAGGATATGTGACATAAAAAATGGAGTTTTCACAACCGAAACGCGTCAATAGAAATTAAAACAATGTTAGAAATAATGTACTAAAATCAATATAAGTTTTGTGGGTTTGTTATCATTTTAGTTGACAGCTGATAGTTTTGTTTGTAAGTTTTCGATAAGATAAGATGGTTTTTAAGTCAATCTGCCTGTTAATATTTGATGTAACATTATATCTGAAAAACGCTTTTGGTTCTTTGTTTATGTTTCTTTGTGAGGAAATAAATATACTTTATTTTACATTTTTTATATTAGTCACAATGGACTATTAATCAGGTCTTTATTTTATAAATGAAAAGTTAATCTTGTAACAATAAATTAATAAAGGTATAAATATTATTACTTTATTGCTTATCATTGTTAACTCAATATTATGACGATCTATTAGTATTTTGCTCATTTGTACAGTTTATGGTATTGAGTTGTTTTCATAAAGTATTTGTAATCCTATGCTTTCAAACTAAATTATTTGAATTGTAGTACATCTTGAAAATGTTTCTAAAATAGCCCATTTCATGAGTGTAAAGAAACTTACAAACCCCATTTTCGAACTAATGCCCATTTACTTACAAAAAAAATATGGAAAAAAGAGAGAGAGAAATTCTTAGGAGTTTGGAATATTACATGAAAAACAGTGCTGGAGCCAATGTGTTAAACCCATCTATAAAGCATTTAACTTTTATTTTTTTAATTTATAAGTGGTGTTTTTTTCAGCTGGAAAGTACCTGTTGGTAGTATTTAGTGTTACTTCTTATTCTATTATTATTTTGGTGTTTCAAGTTTATTGAATGGTTTTTAAAGAACAACTAATATTTATTTAACAAATCCAAGGTCTACTCTACTCTGAAAGACCTTGAACTGAGTCAAACTCACAAGTCTAAATATATTCTACAATATGTAGTTTATAATCAAAGCACACGTTAATAAACTCTTCCATCTGTTTGTTGTTTGCCAATGCCTCATAAATATTAAACGGCACAAGAACTGACCCCTGTTACAGTCCGTAGCTCTACAGTCTCCACTTAATCTTAAACTGAATGGCATTGGAATGTTGCGAAGACGATGGATGAATGATAATGATCCTTATTACTTTCGGTGGCCTTTTAGAATTTTAAAAGACTTTTCAACGTTACGAAGTGTACATTTTGATGACTTTTAATTAAATAACATTTATAATGTTCTCACATGGACGTAGTATAGAGTGATGGGTCAAAGAGTTGATGTCCAGATTTTTACGATACCCCCCCCCCCCCCGAGTCCAAGAAAAAGGTTTTTAGAAAGATGTCTATCTCTCTGACGTTTGCAGGGCTGTATCAAATAAATTTGGTATGTAGGCATATTTTGGCTATATCTAGGAACGATTTCTTCGAAATTTTGGAGTAGTTGCCATAAAAAAAAACACAAAATTAAAAATTTCTCAAAATGAGCTTTTATAATTTTGATTAAATTTTATTAAAGTAGAATGTTTAATGACCCAAACAAAACATATTGGTCGCCATATCTCAAAAAAATCCGGGTAGTGATTTACCTGTAAAAAACAAAACATCCAAACAATATCGGCTCTATTTTAGTGAAATGTGAAGATTAATGACTCAAACCGGCGTGAAAAATTACAATTAATAGGCTATACCGTTTGGAACAGACCACCCGTCTCAGATGTGTTGTGTTTAAAACGATTAAACTTGATTTTAATCAAATACAATTTCCATTGAAGACGTATTTCTTGCACAAGCAAAGCAATTTTTGGGTGTTTTAAAATATATGTTTTTTTTTAAAGACCATGGTTCATTCTCACATTTTTACTGAACAATTTGCGAACTGATAGTTTTGGTTACGAATTGTTCTGATTGGTTTTGTGGAGAAAGTCTGTACATTTTAATTAAAAGTTAACGATAGTGTTTTAATGAATTTACTTGTACTACTTAAGGGACTTTCAAGTTTTCATATCTTCTTCTTTTTTTCTACAATTTAATTTTAAGGTTGCACAATAGCAGGGCTAAACAGAAACATTCGGCCGTCTGAAAACTTACGTCGAAATTAATGTATCGCAGGAATTTAGTAATAACTATCATTTGTGGAAAACATAAATTTTTAATTTTCAGTATTACCTAATGCTATTTATACGCGAACAAGAGGAGGGGAAACACTCCTTTATTTGAAGTGGTTAAAACAACCATTGTAGTATTTTTGGATTTTAAAATAAATTCTCGTTTCCTCTTGATATTGCGTCTAAAATTAAAAATAAGGTTCAGAGAGGAAGATCTTAAGTGTTAGCCGCGGGAACGCTACATTGTTCTCCTGTTTTATCCTTGTTATAAGGTGCACTCTTAAGGAAGTTTTAAGTAATACATTATATTGTAACGAAATCACTCTTTAAAGGTGAAAAATCACGCGATCTTATAATCTTTTAACAAATTTTCTTTTTTAAAATATAAAATGCAGACGCCGGGAATACTTTAATAGCGCCAGCGTAGAAAAAAAAGAAGAATAGTTAATGAAGAGAAACCCGAGAGGATAGGTGAAAAGAGAAGGTTTTAAATTAAAACAACAAGAAAAAAGACGCAAGTACTCTTAGTGCAAAGATGTAATACATTTACAAGTGTTTGGAGTTTTCAATTGCGTTATGAAATATAATAAAAGATAACTAGAAAAGTTTTGGTTCTTTAAATGACACACAATTTATAACCGTTTAACTATTTTTTATGGGATATATATATATATATATATTATACATATTGGGTTATTAAAAAATAACCATTTTTGGATGTCGTAACTCCTTTAATATGTTACCATGGTTTTGCCGTTGATTTTATACCTAAGAGAAGAAGTCTTGTAGCATACTATTTATGCGAGGTTTCATTATGAGGTGAACTGTTGTAATTTTTCGTTTCTGAATGTGTGGGAGGAGTTGGAGACTCAATGTGACATACTGTCCTTAAATATACCAGAAGCGCCATTCACGACATGCTGTCCTAACTTGATACTCAGCAAGCTGAAAGAAATGGCTGTGTGTTTTTTTAAACGTGAGATTCATTAAATTAACTGATTCCACATGTTTGTCAACAACGCATAATGTTCTCAAAGTTCCAGCCTCGAGAAATTCATCATAAAACTCACTAGAAAACTGTCATCTCGATGAGAAGGGTCAATAGAAGCGCATATGTTATAACGTTGACAGGATCTTGCAGCCCCCAAGAGCGGAAAAAGACTTCCAAGCTTAGTATTCGAACCAAAAATGAGTTAAACTATAACGTTCAAACAGTTTAATTAAAATCTGTTTAGAGATTATTTATTAAAAATCACATAAATCCAAGCTTATCACAATCATGTTAACAGCCCAATAATAAAACGTAATACAGTTAGGTCAATTGAAAAGAGAAATTGTTTTTTCTAGTTGCGTAAAAGCGAAAAACCTTTCGGTCTTTGTCGCTTTACAAAACAAGAAAGAAAAAGAACATATAACAAAGTTCCGTAGCATTTGAATACTCTAATAGCGTCAGAGTCGGAAAAGAACAAAAGTTGGTCAAGAGAAACCTGATAGGGATGATTCCTTTTAGGTTTATTTATTGTTGAGGTATTTTCTTTTTGTGTGAATATTTTTCATTAATTATTGATTAAAAATTTTCCACAATTTTTTTCTCAATTTATTTAAGTAACAGTAAAAAAAAATATTTCGTTTGTTCTAAAGTAAATTGGATTTGCTAACTCAGTAGAAGATAAATTGAACCACCAATAACGATAGGCGACTTGGTGTTGAATCAGACAATACAATTACAAGCTAATGATATAATTTTCATTCCCTAGATGTTCAAACCAGTACGTGTCTCATTAGGTCTTGGTAAATGTGGTTACAAGATGTTACAAGCATTTCTTGCGACTTATTCAATCTACCCTAATAAAACGTTGTTACGGATCGTTCAGTTAATACAAGACTCAAATTTAAAACAAACAGTGTTGCCAAGTAATAATTGAAGTTATTATTATTATTAAGAATTGGGGAGAGTGTTTTGAAAGCGCCTCCTGCACTGTGACCTAATTAGATCTTTTGTGCCCCCCTCTTGTTGGACTCAGGAGAGATCTATGTCTTTGACAAAATTGATCAAACCCCTGATCGGGAGGTTTAGTAATTCTTCTTCCGAAATGAAGATAAATTCTAGAAATTTATGTCTTTTTTGGCATAAGGCCGGGCACTCCATGATGATGTGTTCCATGCGTTCCACCTCTTCACCACAGTACCTGCAAGTATCATCGTCCACCAGGCCCATCTTACTTAAGTGATACCTGCAATGGATATGTCCTGTTAGTATACCACAGAGGAGTTTTATCTCTCTTCTGCTTAGGTTTAGCACTTCCTTCCCTCTCTTTTTATTAGGGCTAAGGAACTTCTTGGAATGTATAAGACCCGGCAATGTATTCCAGGTTCTCTGTTGATTACTTTGTTGGCCCAGTTGGTAATAACCTCGTGGTAATCCTTAGGGCCAAATCCATACATAGGAAATGGCCCTGTAAAGGGTTTAGATGCACCAAGTTTAGCTTGCTGATCTGCGTCCTCGTTGCCTGCTCTTCCCTCATGCCCTGGCAAATAATTGAAGTTAATATAACACTATTTGGAATTGGTAGTTTTGCGTAGAAGATGTAACTTTAATGATCGGGCAGAACGAAGCCCTGGGTATTAACTCAATCATTGGGTATTTCATCTCTGTGTATTTTTTTAGGTAGTTCGACGCATGCGCTAATCGTTATGAAATTTAGGAATAAAGCCCTTTGCACGTAGACCGGTTGATTAATGTACGAGGTTTTTGATTGGATTTTCCGTTTTAAAATGGCGGTCACTTAAAATATTGACTGCACGGTTTCAAGGTAAGGACGCGCATGTGCTTCGACTACGAATATATGGCGCAATCCAAAATATTAAATATAATGATGTGAATGAGAGGTAATGAGCAGAGAAAAAAGAAATGAAATTTGAAACTGTTTTCCAAAACTTTCCAACGTGAGGTTTTTACCTGACCGAAACATAAAACCTCCTAGCAGTTATTAATTTGTCAGAGATTTGTTCAAGTGTGCAGTAGGTGTGGTTGTATTTCCTATTACTTTTGTCATTAAATGATCTCGCTTTAAAGTTGCTTGATAATGATGGATTATTCATATTATTATTATTATTTTTTTATTAATTCAATATTACAACTGAGTATGTACCCATCTAGCAATTTACACTTCATACTTTTACACTTGTAAGGGATATGACCCAATGGTTATTCCCTATCACTATAGTCCATCAGATCTGAAGGCTTGGTCCTCTTCAGTCTTCTCTCCACCCGAGTGACATCCAACAGTCCCTGTACATCATGGTGTTCATGTTGAATGATGCGTTGTTTGTGTTTCCTTCCCTGTTTTTTGATTTCATCACTGACTAGGTCTATTTGTAGGTCCCTATGTAGATTATCGTTCCTGATGTACCAGGGTGCATCCACTATACATCTAAGCACTTTATTTTGAATCACTTGAATGAATTTACATTTGTCTTGTTAGTGCAGCCCTATAGCTGAATTCCGTAGATCCATACTGGTCTTAAGACCTGCTTATAAATCAATAGCTTGTTGTGTATTCACAGTTGTGATTGTCTTCCAAGCAGCCAATACATTTTCCTGAACTTCAAGTTTAGTTCTTGTTTTTTTTCTTTTTGACATGCTCTTTCCATTTGAGTTTTACATCCAGTGTCATTCCCAGGTACTTAGCCGAATTAGCATAGGGAACTGGAACAGAATTTATTAAGATTGGGACCCGATGATTGGACTTGCTGTTTGTGAAGTTAACATTGACTGACTTTGCTTCATTAAGACCAATTCGCCATTTTTTGGTCCATTTACACACCTCATCGGTGGTCCTCTGGAGCTTTGTTACCGCCTCTTCAGGTATTTTATCAGTTGCTAAAATCGCAGTATCATCTGCAAATGTACCAATTATTGATTCTTCTAGTGTAGGAAGATCCCTTGTGTACAACAGGTATAGGACTGGGCCCAACACACTGCCCTGTGGGACCCCTGCCGAAATTCTCTTCAGTCCAGAATATTCACCTTCGTACTTCACTCGAAATTCATATTATTAATATGGTCTAATCGGAAATTTCCATAATTTGTGTTTACAAATACTAATACACGACGTTTCGAGAGTATACATCAATTCCCGTTATCAAGTAAAATTTTAGGTTGGTAGGATATGTTGGTGTTTTTCTCACATGTCGTGGTTAATAAAGTACATTCCCTTACCTTAATTTTTCATGAACTTAATTGAGCCAAACCCTTTGGGGTTGTTTGGATGCTAGATCAACTAAAGTTTCTTTTATGTTAGTTTGGGATTGTCCAACTCTCTCTATAGTGGGGAATTTTTGAGGTATTCAAAATTTTCAAATGGAAAACCGCGTCTTGTTACATGAAAAATTAAAGTGCATAAAAAGACAAATTTAATGGCGCTCATGAAATATTTGGATGACTCTTACCAAAATGACGTCACAAAATGTAACTAAATATGAAAAATCAGTACACTAAAACAGTTTTTAAAATGTTCGCTAGTTTAATCTGAGAGAAGTGATCTCGACGTTAAACTTAATTTAATTGCCCCCCCCCCCCAAAGTGTGGTACTTTTGTGTATATTCAAAATTAAAAAAAAAACACTATATGTGGCATATTAAAGGGGTTTTAAGGCAAAACTAATGGCGCTCACGAAATATTTTTGATGAACCTAACTAAAATGTATTTGAAATTTTTAATTAATTACAAAATCGGTAAATATGTGAAATAAGAACTCTAAACAGTTTTAAAAATGTTCACTAGATTAATCTGAGAGAAGCATTTGATGTTAAACTTAATTTAACCTGTCCTCCAAAAAATGTTGTACTTTATGAACATTCAAAATTTAAAGGGCTTTTTATGTTAGAACTAAATACACAAATTTCATTTTAAAGTTTATTAAACATGTTTTTTTTTTTTCAAAATGAGCGACAATTTGGAAAAATGTATTGAAATTTCACAGTTACCATGTACATTTGGTATTAACCACTAGATGGAAATTCATCAATAATCGGAATAAATCATGATTTTTTCTAACTTTTAAAAATACTTTTGATATTTTATACCTATATATAAATCTCAAATACTATTTTGAGACGCTATTTTCGTTAGTCTTCCAAAAAATATGTTGTGAGCGTCATTAATTTGTATTTTTATACCCTTTAATTTTACATATAAAAATATACGTATCCCCATTTGCAAATTTTGAGTACCCCAAAATTCCCCATTTTAAGGAGATGTGCAAAATTTCAAAATATTGTAAATGAAACTTCAGATGAGCTAGTTAACAGTCCCTAAAGAGTTTGGCTCTATTTTACATCTCCATACACTTTTCACAACCATACAAAAGTATTGTTTGGGGGAAATTTTTGGTTGTGATCGCAATGGCTATTCTTTTTGGTTAGTATTTGATTTTGTGGAATGAATATGTAAGAAAGTTAGTGCAAACGTTTTACACTACAGTATTTCCTTATATTATTCGAAATTCACTAAAAACCGTTAAATTATCCCCACGCTTATACTTTTCCCAGAAGGTTCTTTTAAAAACAGCGGGACAATTGATGTCATTAATTAAATGAACAGATAGTCTAGCAAGATGACAAGATAGTCTAACCTATAAAATTGTTATTAGGTATTGTTTTAGATGCATTTTAACGCTCGGATGGTCCGGGTAAATGACTCTTGACGGAAGAAAAAGCCATCAAAATTAGCCTTAACTTAGCCTTCCTGGTGCAATGTCCTTGTCTACTCATGTGTGCATGTATTTGCTTCCTTATTTATTACAAAGTTGATGGTACCAAGCTCGTCATCAATATAATACAATAGGATTATCTAAATGTTAATACCGCAAAGTTGGTTTATCGGGATTTGTATGTTTATTGTTTTGGCAAATCAAGGGGCTTATCCAGTAGGGTAAGATTGTTTAAAACAGTTGTTCCACAGTATGTATTAAAAAGTTTCCACTCGTGCATGTCTCAACACTGGCCTCGAAGCTGTATGTATATAGTAGTAAAGGTTAGGCAAATTTTAAACATTTTAATGTTTTCTGTAAGTTAATGATATTTGGTTAATTTGGACAAAAACACCAATTACTCTGTGTTCCATTTTATCACTTAAAATTATTTTTTCAGTAACTATCTTATAATGTAATATTAGTTACCAGTTTGTTGAATCTGATACCAAATACCAAGCAAATCATTTTGATGTGTTTATATCGATACCCAGTTCTTTGTGAAAAACAACAAAAACACTTATGTTTACAGTGTATTTTATAGTCAAAGCCTCATCTTTTACAGTTGAGTAGTCACACTTTGTGGCTTTCAGTTCGCGGGGACAAAACGCAGAAAGTGTGCCGATAAAGTGACCAACCATAAAGTGAACCGACACCAGGAGACTAGGCCATCGATAAAACAAGTGGTTTATCTGGATCATACTTGACCAGCAGTCTAATAAATCAACTATGAACTATTTTCTCTTTCTTTTCTACATTCCATGCTTACTTCTTGTTTAATATTTTCCTACTGTACTTTTTCCTCTTTAAACACATTTTTCCTTTTTGAATTATCATGGCCTTTGAAATTTTTATTGTTTGTAGGATATGAAAAATAGATTCTTCTGAAATACTCTTGAAACATTCTTGTATTTCATTTAATCTAACATGTTTAAATTCGCCATAACGAACTATTTTCAGTTAAATTTTAAAATTAACATATACAGTTTTTTTCTAGTACAATTTCATGAGTCCGTTGGATGACCTTTTCTATTTAAAATAATTTTAAAGTTTTGTATTAATTACGCAAAGGAGTCAATCAAGAATTACTAGTGCGACCATTTTGGAATTGTAATTTTAGTCCAAACTTTTGAGAAAAAGAAGTTCGTCACAAAATTGTCTAGTTTTTTCTTAAACATTGATACTTTATTTACCATTGAAGATTACAGCTGCTATTTGAATTTTTATGGCATTTATTTTCAACTTTAATTTGTTTGTTGGTTATATTTTGCGCAAGTTAATCATATTTTGATACTATATATTACTCTTTCTTGGTGTATGAAAAGTCCAAGGTTTAATATCTTTGATGAGCTACAAAATTTATGGTGTTGACCCACCATCTTGAGTCACTGTAGGTGAATTCTGTTATCGAAAGTAGAATTATGGTGACGGGACTTCAAAGTGCTGTCGCTATATTATTCCACTGAAATGTCGTCTATAGGACTTTCACGGTATTTTACTGGATTAATGTTATTATCCATATTAAATTAAAATATATCTAACTTCCATTCAAGTCAATGTTAAATTATGCATACTGTCAATTATCAACAAAGACAAATTCAATATTTTTTTAAATAACTCCTTATGGATTATCATAAACTTTTTAATTCGCATTTTTTGAAAAGACTCTTTCTAGGTCTTTTTTATTTAGAATTCAAAAAATCTTCCACTATTTTAGCTAGGGTGAACCTTTTGAGATCGGGTTTGCGGCATTGTGTTTTCATCATAAAGGCCTTTAATTCTATGTACAACTCCACCTATGCTGTCATTTAAGATTTCCTACTTACTCCTTGTGGGCCGTCCCCCTGGAAAGGTAGCGGTCCATTAAATACATACTAAAATAGGTTTTTGTGCCCATTGACAATGTGTAAAGCTTTATTACTCTATCTGTATGGTTAAAAATATATTAAGCCTTCCTGGGACTTATTTAACACGCTGTATATATATATTTACCTTGCCAGACCTAGTAAAAGCTACAGGTCTGGTAAGGTAAATTTATATATATATATATATATATATATATATATATATATATATATATATACCTTCCCAGACTTATATTTCCTTAAGTAAGATCCTTAAGGATCTGTGTGATGAAATCAGTCTTACCTTAATATTATTCGTGAATCATGATTGACAGTAATTGACATATAGTTTGACAGTTCTCTAAACAGACCTATTTACGCGGATGAACATAAACATCAAGGAACAAGACATTCAAATGATTCATGAATTGTTATAAGTAGTAACGTAAACAGTCGAACTAACCTCAAAACGCCAGGAAATCGTTCTTTTAAATCGCTTGTTTTCGACAGAAATAACGGATTTCGGTAATTCAAAAGTGAAATGCGTAATCCTACATTTAGGATTCTAATACAGACGAATTGCCTACATTTAGCTAGTAAATAGCAACTATAGGAACACTAAATATTTCCTGATTATTTTATATAAGGAATGGAAACAATCTAATACAAGATCCGTTGTACAACACAAGGGGCACAATCAAACGCAATTTTAAATATCAAAAAGTAAAAAAAAAAAAAAAAAAATTAAACATTCCTTTGCGTAGCATATTGGTGTTTAAAATATTATAATCAATTGTCTGACAAGCTTAAAGAATTGCAAACTGTAAGATCATTTTGAGCCAATGTTAAGTCTTGGCGGCGTTCCATAAACTACTTGAATATTGTTAAGTGTTAGGTTGGTGCAAATAATGTTATTATTTTATAATTTTCTTATTTAGTAGCTGGTTGGATGTTGACATTAGGGTAGTAGCTTTTTGTGTTATTGTTGTTTATTTAGTTATTTTTTTAAGCACTACCTAGTGCTGTGCTGAGAAAGTGTTATTTTTTGATAAACTGGTATTTTTGGATTTCTATAGTTGTCTTTTGTTTATTTTATATACTGATCACGTTACTGAAAAAAACTGATCAGTAAATATTTCAAAATATAGAAAAACATTGTATTAACAAGAGTGGGAATAAATTATTATTATATTTTGTGCAACTGTGATCTGTATATATTAATGTTAAATTTAAAATGAACAAGGAACTGCTGAGTAGAACAAAAATTCTCTTCCTGTCAGTTCATCTTACCAAGCCGCAGAGTAATGATATAATTTTGTTACCTCAAAACATATTCAATCAACATGGAAGGAGGGTAGAACCGGTTAAATCCATCTTGCACGGTTTTCAATTCTTCGGAACTTTATCTTTAAAACCTAAAATCCAAATCGCTCTGGTAGACATGAGTTTGTGAAAGTTGAACGGTGTCCTAGTTCCCATTGTACGCCCACCCAGTAACGGTTTGGTTGCAGATTCCTCGCCCGTCGCCGGGTGCACCGTTAAACTTCTCTCTCACGATGCAATTTGTTCAAATATATCAAGGTCATAACAACCTACTGACATCCATAAAGACGCGTGATAAATCAAATATTCGGTGATGAAGAGCATCTACAATGGGTAGTGTTAACAGTGGACACAGTGTTAACATACGCACTTTTAATTTTATTAGACAACAATTTCAATTTTTAAAATACTGTGCAAATGATACACAGTTGTCAATGTTTTTATGAAACCTTTTAAGAAAAACTTTTTTTAATCTTACGAGGTTGTTATCGAAGTAACGGAACAGGTTTATCAGTGTATTTCATACATTGCTCTTGAAGGAAATTTACTTATTCCAAATGAGATAACCTAAGTTCAAAAAAGGGGGGTTTTGAAATGATATTTGTTTGTCAGATTTTAATCAAACTTGGTATGTGGAAAAGGTTTCTTCTTCGTGATATTTTTGATAACTCAAAATTTATATAGTAGCTATTATAAGAGAAAAAAGCACGAAAGGACGATTTATCAAAATCAGCATTAACGATATTGACCAAGTGGTCATAATTTTTTCAAATTCCCCGCTTGCTGTTATAAAATAAATATATATATTTTTAAATTGTCTTTACCGATTTTGTTCAAATTTTTGTGAATTACAAATATTAACTACTCGAAACGTGTTAAAAATCGTAATAAAAATCATATTACGATTAAGAATAATTGTCAAAAAACAAACTCGAACTGCAGCCTATTGAAAGATCGATTTTAAACAAATACGATTATACGCTGATTGTGTGTTTATGGCTCAAGCGAAGCAAGCAAGTTTAGCCTCTATTTAAATAATATACATATTTTTCCAATACAGCACCCTCAGTTCATTTTCATTTTTTACTTGAAAACTACCGAACTAACAATTCGGACGTTTGATGACGATAATTTTGGATCGTTTTGATTTGTTTTTGTTGATTTTGAATTTGTCTTTATTTAGAGGGACAAGGTTAGGACTGTATAGGACCACCTCCCCTATTGTAATAACAACATACATAAAATACAATGAACAGTTAAAAATAACAAAGAAAATATAAACAATTAACATAAACCAAATTGAAACTAACAACAAACTAATAGCAGTCAAAAAAAAAATGAACTATTAAAAAATAATTAAGAAAATATTAAAAATTAACACAAACTCTAACAAGAAATTCAAATTTAGAATTTAAAATAAAATGAAAATGATTATGTAAATTGTAGCTTAACCCCCCACTCACATCTCTCTCTCTCTCTCTCGCTCCCCCCCCCTCTCTCTCTCTCTCTCTCTCTCTCTCTCTCTCTCTCTCTCTCTCTCTCTCTCTCTCTCTCTCTCTCTCTCTCTCTCTCTCTCTCTCTCTCTCTCTCTCTCTCTCTCTCTCTCTCTCTCTCTCTCTCTCTCTCTCTCTCTCTCTCTCTCTCTCTCTCTCTCTCTCTCTTTCTCTCGCTCAAAAGCTTATTCATATATATTAACATACAAAAAGACACCACAAAACTAAAATAAGCAATAATTACTATATAAAAACTTAAGCAAATACATTTACTAATTTCAAACATTCTTACTTATGCAAAAAAAACAACTAATTACTCCGTCACACACCCAGAGATGAGGACACCAAATCCATTTTATTTACTGGTTATGGTTGAGTGAGAAAGTTTGTGCATTGATTTTGCAATATTTATTAAATCCCAAATCGTTATATTAATAATATATTTCTTTCTTTGTTATCATTGTTGTGCACGTGTATAATCTAATAAATTGCTACTCACAAATTCGCTAACCATTTTCTTCCAGTAAAATCCACGTAGCTCATGACTGCTTTAAAATCAACAAAATAACTGTTATATTTCATAATTGTTTTAACCAAGTTAATATAATTGGAGTTTTTATAAATAAATTCCTACCTGAACAAATTAAACTGGTTTACAGCTCCCTCGACACTCGTGTATTGTTTGAGAGTACATTATCAAAAACGAGAAAGTTGGTGCAAAGTATTTGGGAGCCAAATTGTTTTTTTTTAAATTTGTATTTGTGTTCACATTATGGGATTTTAAGTATCCTCTTCTTAAAATAGTTTAATCTAACAGAAGAAGAAACCGAAAAATGAATAATACAATAAATTTAATCGCCACAGCTGAATTTTGATTTTTTAAATGAATTTTAGACTTTTTAAGGTTCTGACTTCACAGACAAAACCATTAAAAAAAATTATATTAGTGCTATTTTATTATTTATTAAAATTATTATCTTTTAGGTCCGTCACAATCTTTCCTGTTGTTTTTCAGTTTACAGGTTTTGACAATTATATTGTCATCGTTAGATTACAAACACAGTTAAAAAAAAACGAATATCCACAACACATCGCAAATACACAAAGAAAACAACGTTAACAAACTTTATCATGTTACGATTAATTATGATAAAATAATATATTCCCCTTGCATGAGTGTACACCCTAACCTAACCTTTCCGGGAGTTTTTGAATATTCATTAAATAAAAAAAAAATTAAAGGTGTATTTAGAAATGGGGTTTTGTGCAATTTTGTGGAAATTATTAGTGGGTAATGTGACTATTATCATTTATGTAAAGTTTCAACGGCTTATAAATGAATGCCAGCGTATATAAATTATTTCAACCTTAATAAAGTCTTCACTTTCTCAACAATCCTCTTTATTTCATTACGATTCATCGACATAAAGATGTCTTTGGCTATCCTTTCCATTGTCTTCATCTCACATAACCTCTCCTAAGATTTACAAAACAATACTTTATAAGTAGAACGGTCTCAAGTTACAAAGAAATCGGTTGACCTTTGAACTCTTACAGTCAAGACCCGTTAGCCGTAGCTCGACCAAGCCTTCATACGTATCCTTAATGTCGGAATTGGTCTCGGTTATAACTTCCTTCTTTTTCCATCGTTAAAATAAGATAACGGTTTCGTTTCCGACATTTTATAATTGTTATTAACACATTTGAAACGCATAGTTAAATATTTTGCTTTCCAATTATGTTGTGAGGAAAGTAGAAGATATAATTTCGACATCACTTTTGATAGTTGTGGAAGTTTTTATGCCCTAGGAAAACATTTAAATAATACTCTGAATGATACATGTCTTTATTATTGTTATAATATTTGGGCATTGACGATCATTGTATGTATACAATTAATATACTACATTTTGAGAGTATGAGCTTAAAATCCTCAAAGAGGTCTTGTAGCCTAGAAGATTCTGAGACGATTTACAAACCAAGTTGTGACGGTAACGTTACGTTTATGCCTATCCTAGAATATACATTTTGGATAACGTACTGATTTTGGCCCATAACCATTTCGAGGGCAAAAAGCTCACCCCAGATCTGCCCATGCATCGTAGGGTACCCAGGTTGCGGAGAATTATCCGGAAATTTTATATTCAATTGTTTTTTTTACTTTCTCAGATGTATAGAAAAATTATTGCGATTGGTCAAACATTGATGTCGAGTATATGTTAGTTTTTCAGAGTCCTGAATCCAAAAGATCTCCTGAGTCCAAAAAGATGTTTTTGGAATGATCTCTGTCTGTCTATCGTACGTACAGTGGATTACAGTATGAGCGCGTGGATTTAATCAAATTTGGTATATGGGAATATTTTGGCCATATTTAGGGACTTTTTAATTTTGTGATAACTCAAAATTTCGAGTAGTTGCCTTAATGAGAAAACCTAAAAATGCGTTCTAAACATTTGATCAAATTTTGTTCAAGTGGATCTAAGGACACAAAGAAAACTCTCTGATCGTTATCTCTCCAAAAACTCCTGTTCATGAGTTAATGGTAAAAAACTAAAAATCAGCCGAGGCTGTTATAAAATACGTCAGTTTTTTTTTGATTTTCAAGTCTACCGTCATTAATAGACGATTTTAGTTAAATATAATTTACGCTAAGAACCTGTTTATTCTAATTAAAAAAAAAAAAAAAAATTTCACAGTTTTACAGAAATCTAGAGTCAAAAGTTTACATAATACTAGTATAAAAAAACTGTTTATTGAACCTAATACATAAGTAAAATATAACAATAGCCTACTTCTTACACAATAAAGCAAAACGAAATCATAATATGTTACAGTATAACAAACACACAGAACACAATTCTCACAAAAAAACGCCTAAGTATCAGACGCGTTTCAACGACAAGGTCCGTCCTCTTCAGTGATACACGAGCTACACCAATCAAACTATACCTTTGATTATAATTAACTATAAGTTATAATTAAACTAACTATGCAGTTATAGTTTGATTGGTGTAGCTCGTGTATCACTGAAGAGGACAGCCTTGTCGTTGAAACGCGTCTGATACTTAGGCGTATTTTTTGTGAGAATTTTGTTCGGTCTGTTTGTTATACTGTATAATTTATCTCATAAGTCAAACTCAACATTTAACATAATATGTTATAATAAAAAAACATACTTTAAAATTCTGTAAAAAATTTTCATGCACACAAAAGGACGTTAATTCCAAGTTTTATGTCACAAAGGCTAAAAGAATAAACTAATCACAAGAAGTAATTAAATTTAAAATACAAATACAGTTAAGATAAAGTAAGTAGTCACAGTATAACGTAATAACTACTGTTTAGTTAATGCACTTTCATTTTACTGTATGTCTTCTTCTTCTGTTGGCTCACA
Organism: Aphrophora alni; assembly: GCA_963513935.1. Lineage (NCBI taxonomy): Eukaryota > Metazoa > Arthropoda > Insecta > Hemiptera > Aphrophoridae > Aphrophora > Aphrophora alni. Next base: position 97,919,522 of record OY740774.1, on the reverse strand, counting down.
ACGCGGCGTGGGTTTTGACAACTTCTCGATAACTTTTTCTCTTTTCCCTCTATCGTCAGTCACCTTCCAATTGCTTTAAAAATCCGCTTCAACGTCATCTATCCACTTTTTTATCGGTCATTTTCCGTTTCATCTATTCGACCGGTTTCACCTCCATTATTTTCTTAGCTCCTCTATTCGCTGCTTATTTCGGAAGACATCTAGTCTGTGAGTGTTTATGTATCAACACTTGTCATCAGTCTACTTCACAATTCTACCTGATACTGCACAATCCAGTTTTGTTAACTTTACGGATAATTTTCTTTAAAAAAAAATTCTAAGCATTTCTGTTTTGTTAATGTCCTTATCTTCAACCGTAAGGTGACAATTTGTCTTATCAGAGCTCTATAAAGTTGGCGTGTTCTTTTGTAATAACATCTGTTTCCACTTATGATACGTCTTTTGATGTTACATCTATGATTGATACGATTGATACATCTATGATATTATTATCAGTGTTTTTAATTGCGATGCTAAATACTCAAATCTTTTTACATGTTTAAGGTAGCAACTTCCTACTTATGTTTGCAAAATTAGTAGGTTGGTGAAGAAACTCCTCACCACCTACTAATAAACTGCGAGACCGTAGCTATTAAAAAAACCTTGGGAAAATACCAATAAGAAGTGGAGGACTTACCCTCTCTAAATCTCCTTCAAATCATGCTGTATATGGTGGCTATGAAATTGGAAAAGATTATGTATTATTAATATCTTCCGTATTATTATAAGTATTAAGATTATGCTTCGGAAGTTTTTCATTGGGTTGGTGCAATGACAATAGAGTTTTCCTTGAATTCTCTCTTCGATGATTAAGGGTTTCTAATTTTACTAATCTTTTCGAGATAGTTTTTTCTTATTCTGCGATATTTTGCCCCCACGAACTTAGTCAGTTTCTCGTTCCCCTCAAATCTTCTATGACTAGTCACCCAACTCAGTTACAACTGGTTAAAGGTTGAGAGGTTAGGTGACATTCCTACAGTTGTTTAACAAAGGATTGTGTTCCTGTGAACTTGTAGATTTTATAGCTATCTGGCTGTTGGTCCTATGATACTCTCATTGGCATGTTCTCTTGCTATCACAGTTTTTGCACATTCCAGTTTTGCATACATCTGTCTGAAATATTGTTGTATAGTTTCGTTAGGTTTTAACTATCTCCACTTCATCTGATTTAGTGTTAATACCCGGAACTACATCTTGAGTGATGCCAAATCTATCCGAATAACTTTGTGTTACTGTGCATCGTATTTAATTTATTATATTTCTGTATATTATCATTATCTCTTATCAATAATTATCTTTGTAGGCTGTATTTCTATCTCAGATCATTTATTATATCGGTTTATTTTACGGAGTTTATTTAGAAATTTTTGAATCAAGAAACTGTGTAGCACAACCTCCTGAAAGAAAACATAATGTGCTTATGATGGAAGTATTAATTCTCAAATAAAAATGAATTATCAAAATTGTATATACTATTTAAGGAGCCTCTGTTGGTTTAGTGGCTACTTCTCTTATCTGGGGTGTGAAACGTCACGGATTCAGAGCTTAAAAAGTTGTTTAACGGTGTTTCCACCATTATGAAGAAAATCTGAAACTTAGATTCTGGTAGCGTAGGCTACAATTAAGGCGACAGGAACTTGCAGCGGTGACCACAGATTTCCCGACTGAAAGCAGACTACGATCTTCACGGGTTGTTGCGATACACAATCAGAATTATAAACTATTTAAATAGATCAAACGGTGGCTAGAAATTGTATCCAGCACGTGATCAAAATGAAAACAAGCTAATCATTTTATGAGACAACAATTATCGATTTTTAGAAATCACTTTCTGAATCATTCCAAGAGAAAACGCAAAGAAGCGAAACTTGTAACTGAAAGTTTGCCTTAACTCGATATTAATTATGTGGGGCATATTAAAGTTTGATGGAAACAATTTTAATAGCCTTGTAGAGAGAGTGGTTTTATTATGTGCAACTTATATCAAATGTTATAGCTCGAATAAAGGAAAGGACATCTCTATGGCCGTGGTTATAGTTCTGTTACGCTCCAGTGTTTTTATTACAGTAGGTACTCTATAAATTTGTAAGCATATTGCTCTCTTAAGATTATTGTTTTTATCATGCAATATCTAATCTACTTAGCAGTTAAATGTTTGTACAAATACAACTACGCTATTGTAAATACCTAAATATTACGCTAGTATATATAAAATAATTTTTTTTTTTTAAAAAACCTGTGTTTGTCCAACCTTCACAAAAAACATTCAAGGAAAACCTTGGTGAAAATATGAAAAAGAACTTACAACGTTACTGTCATTTTGGGAATCTGAAGTTGTGTAATAATATAATATAATGTTAGAAAATAAAAAGGAATTCATGTAACACTTCTTCAGCGTGATCTCTGTTTCTATTGCATAACGTCTTGTATTTAATTCTGGTTTAATAATGAACCGGTTAACCTTTACTTTTTCATAGAAAAGGATATTAGTTTTTTTTTTCTGGAAAGATGGAAAATTTTTAATAGACATTGGTAAACCCATTCTCCCAGTAAAGTTAGACCCTTAGTAAAAACTACCTCTCGGCCTGTTGGTTTCCTTGTAAGACAAGGATTGAGTATTTAGTTGAGAAACTTAGTAAAACATCACCTACACGATGATCGAGATTAAAGGCTTTGCTGGAAAAGAATCCGGTCAGGAATAACCTTGACACAGATCATTCCGGAATCCAAGGTGAAGGAAGCTACACGGCAGAACACCGTCCAGGTTTTAACGAACAAGGCGAAAGATGGGAGTTACCTTATAAAGCGCTTTAGTATGTTTACTAGAGACTGCACTACATGTAACGTCTTTTCTACAGTCTGGTCGAAGCTGAACTAAGCGTGCAAAAATGACATGCTACTTGCAACTTGCTTACTCTGTTGGAAATAGACTACAAGAGCTGACTCGTGCAACTACTTTGCGTCAACAGTTTCTGAAACAGAATTGATAAGTTATTAATATTTACAATATATATTACAATAACGTTCAAACGGGTGTACTATGTTAGTCATTTATGTGGAGTGTGATTGTACCTCCCAAGATGTGAGATCAGTGTTGATGTAGAGTGTGCATGAACCTCTTTCAAAAGACTAACAGTTAACTGTTGAATGAGTTGTGTAATAAAAGGTACATTTAGGTATTTATATATGACTAAGTTTTATACCTTGGTGGTTTAGTTATCGAAACTTTGTTTTGGATTAGTTATAGTCTGCTGATGTAAATGTTGCAAGAATAATATGAAATTCTTTTTTGCAGGTCTTGAACAACAGGAGTATTTTCCGAGTCCCAGAGGACTAAATCCTGTAGTTAGTCTTATATGACGAACATGACAATGGGTCGAGAGCTGTCTTCGAAGGCTGGTATGTCAAATTAACATCAAATATATGTTCTTATCTATGTTATGTTTTACTCCGAGATAAGACCACTTTCCCTCATTTCACTTAAGAAAGTTAAAAATATTTGTAGTCTTCTCCTCAAAAATGGCGATTTTTTAAGTTAATGTTGGTTTTAGGGGAGCCGGATGTTTTTCTTTGTTTTTTTCTCTTCCAGAGTAATGTGGAGTTTTCTTTGAAGTATATTATATTTTCTATTCAAGTAAATGTTTTTTTATACTTTTAGTTTCGATAAGCAAATGTTATACTTATAAGCTATGTATATTAGTTTTATTTATAGGTGTGTAAGTATGATGGTTTGGCTGAAGAGTCCGCAGAACACATTCTCTTAGAGTGTGAGGCGTTATGACGAGCCAGGCTATACTCTCTAGGCCCTCCGGGGAAAGAGATGGAAACCATCCTAGATAACCCTATTGGTAGTATCTGTTCCTTCATAAGGATGACGGGTATTACTGATTGGGTGTAGGAAGGAAATTGGGCGGCAAAAGATCTCTAGGTCGACGCCGGTGAGGCCTCTGAAGGAGGCTTTCACAGCTCAGAACGGAAAAAAAGTATGATTGGGCGTAAGTGTTTATATTTAAGAATATGGTACAGGTCAATGTACACTTATGTCTATTGTAGATTTTATTTTTTTTTGTTTGATTTTTTCTTCTTTCTCTCTCGCCGATTACTATCGTATAAAATAGTTGTAATAGAAGTGTATAATTTTGTATCTGTATTGTTTCCGGAGGGAAATAAAATAAAATAAAAATGTGGAAATGACCGTGGATGACGTAGGTAAACAATTTAACAGAAGAAGGAAGGTAAGACTTTTTATAGAAGTTTTAGGAAAGCAGTATGGCTCAATTGGCAGAGACGCGCTCTTATCTCGACTACAGTAGAGTTAATAAAGAATATAATTTTCGTTGGCAAAGTCGAGACTGGAGGGAGTGAAGTACTTGACCAATCAGCGTTGTCCAGTTGCCAGTATCTATGACAACCCATGCGTCACTCACTTTCAAGCCACTCATCCAAACTTATTCTACAATAGTATAGTCAACCTTTAAAAGATTAGCCTACGTAGTTTTGAGTTCGGTTAGTTTTGCTGCGTTTCCGTATATCACGCTAATCCCCAGTCTTCATTAATCTATAGCTTTGAAAAACGTATAAGTATACATGCTTCTGAAGATGGGAACTGTCTGAAACATGTCAAACAGTTATACGATGAATAAAGGCAGACTCCAATACATTTAATTTATAGTAATACATTTATACACGTCCAAACAGATTTTCACTGTAAACATTCCTCTGCCGTATTGTTAATAATTAAAGATAAGGAAGTAAACAACAAGAAATGCTCTAAAAGTCTCGAACCTGTGTCGTGTTCTAGATTGTGTACGCGGTCAGATTGCTCAACTGTGAACCGTACTTGGAACTAAAACATGATGTAGTTTAGTGATCTAATTGCTCCGAGTTTTTCTGTAAACTTGGAGTACATAACTGTCTCGTCAATGAATCGGACAGCTGATTGATTCTTGTTGACATTATTATCTGACATTCCGTTCAGATAGATATAAATCAACGGGTAAAGTATTATTTATGTCCTCGTGAACGAAATAGTACTGGTTTTTGCTCCAAGTGATTTCTTTTTTATTGGACGATTTGGCATTTCGTCTTGTGTTAGTTGTGTTAAACATTTTATTCGTTGTGAAATTAAAAATAGGGTTGTTTACAACTACACCAAACGATGTATGTAAAGTTACCATTCAAAACAATTAATACACGGTTTTAAACAATGGTCGCGTAGTATTAAGGCATTGGCATAACAAACGGTAGTACAAATAAAATAAAACAATAGTAAATAAATCTTGTTTTATTGAATTGTGGTATGCGGTGTTTGATTTTAAGTTTTTAAAATGAAATATATACGGAAAATGAAATTTGAACTTTTCTAAAGCTTTTTTCTGTCCAAAAAACCAATTTAATTTACATATTGTTTTACATATAAACAATATTGCGATTGTTTACGCTTCCAAGGTATTGTGCTCACCAGCCACTGAGGCCCACCACTGGTAGGCTATAAGTTTTCCTAGGTTAAGCAGTCAGTATTCCAGAGTCCATATACATCGATATATGCTATGACCTAACCTAACCTACTACTTTAATCTCAGTGAATACCAATTCATAATCACTAAGCAAGGATGAAGGTCTAACTTTGATTATTTCCCCCAAAGTTTAGTTCAATTCTCTACATGTTACTGTACTTCCTTGTTCTGTGAACATTGTGTGTGACGTAACACGTCAGACCGTGGCTACATTTCATTGAATGTATTTAAACGTTTAAAGACCGAGATACAATGTTCACTGAATAAATAGTGTAGAAGGTTTTACCTTCTATCCAACTCTTCCGTTCATTTGTAGGGTGTTATAAACTGACATTGAAAACAAATATTGTATTTATTATTATATAATTACTGTGACCAGTATATTATTTTTAATTGCTACCGATTTAAAAAAAAAAATTCGATTTAAAAGATTCGATGTAATATTTGAAGTCAGCCCCCTTAAAAAACGTAAATATTACGTGCGTTTTATAAATCGGACAGTAGAAGAAATTCCAATTTTCGCGGAATGCACGTTACTAAGTATAAATCAATCATAATGGGTTTTATGTTTAAAATGTGGTTTAGATTCTAAGTTTATTTTACTCTAAACTGTCCACCCAGCTGTTGTGGCAACACCACTATAAAATGGAAAAAAAAAACTAGTAATAAACGGTATTTTCTCTCGATTTTTGGATTAACTTGTTTCCAACGTTAAGTCGGAGTAAAATGTAAAGAGAACAAAGTTGTTCGTTATGAAATTACCATACATCGCGATGGTTTCATTACAATTTTGTCATTTTTTGTTTAGTTATGATAGTTTTTTTGTAATTTTTTAAAATCACTAATGAACGATGAAAAAATGTTTTAAATCTAAATATCGTTTAAGAAGGAAGTTTAGATATTAACAAAGTAAATATATATATATATATATATATATATATATATATATATATATATATATATATATATATATATATATGACGCAGACCTGAGATGGTGAATCGTCCATAGTTATAAAAAACTATGAATATGGATGTGATCACAGAAAATATCACCGATTTTACATGTGATGTTTTTTCAACTACAAGGTGAAATTTATCCAAACTGGACGCGTAACTGCTATATTGTACTAATAATCGTGTTCAATAATGAAATTAGTAAAGTTTTTTTAGGCTCTAAAATAGTTTACAGTACTTCTAAAAAAGTCTAAATATTTTATTTTGTTCGTTTTTCTGGAATAATAATTAATAATAAAATTTAAAGAAGTGAAGTTGTTTGTTATCAAATCTCCTAAAACATGAGATAAATTGGTAAAATTTCAGTCTACCCAGTTGTTATTGAAGAGTTTTTGCCGATTTTGTAAATAATATTGTAAAAAAAATTATTATGGAAGTGCAAATTAGAAATATATTGTTAACAAGCATAATAAAATCGATGAAAAAAAGTTTGACACATCAAGGTAGTTTTAATATAAGAAATTTATACGTTATACTGTGTTATGTCTTAGAAATTTATTTGTTGATATTGTTAAGAAAACAGGTTAACATTGTCTTTACTTTTTGTTTTCCTTTGTTATATGAATGGTTTAATATTTAAAGTTCAATTTGAAACTATTTTCGTAACACAAAATATTTCGATTTCGATGGAGAATGCTCCCGCAGTTGACATCACATGACTTAAAGTTTGTGATTACAAATTACTGTTATCTGTATTTAAAGTTATTCTAAATGCACCCCCAAATAGTATTGGAAACCATTCCCATGATACAAATTGTTTTTTATATTTAGATGTGTAAAAACCATGTACAGGATATAATATACAAACTTAATGTAGGTTTGTGACCGAGTCCAAGTGTCAAAGAGAGAGGAAAGAAAGCTTATTTATCGCTTGTCTAGCGCAGCGAACTGGTTCAATGACGGCTTACCAATTACTGATGCAAATGAACCACGACATAGATTTCAATGAAACATTGAACGCTGCTGTGTATTTCCTCGTCATTAAATCTCATAGAAACAACACACGCCGGTCTCCATTGTGTGTACAGTGTATGTTGGAGGAATGCAGTTCTAAAACGTTCACGCTAACAGTGGCCTACATTGCGACCAAATATTGTATTTACCTAGTGTACGATATTCTAAAACCTGTGTTGAAATGGAATTTAATATTACCTGCAAAGAATGTTAAAGCTTTGTAGGGAATCTTTTAAGTAAGGTTTACTTTGAAGCTACTGTAGTTAAATCGAGGTCGTCAAAAAACCTTCATAACCTTACATTATCGTACAATTCATTGTTTCCTTACCATTTAGTGAATTTCCAATGAAAAATGAGGTATTGCAGTCGCTCTTATAAAAAATATAAGAAGGTGAAATTGTGTGTAACCCAAGTTTTGTTTCATTAACGTAGTACAGTAGTCAAGTTATCAGATGGATAAAGAAAATTTCCGAGTTTTTAACAGAGATATTATTTTTGAGGTCCCTTAAGTACAAAAAGTGGACTACTTGCCAAAATTCTATTTTTCACAAAATCGACTTCGAAAAAAAAAGTATGACTATTGTCAGCGACTGTACATCGATAAGACTAAAATAATTCTAAATTAAAAAATTAATCAACACACGTGCGTTTGCTAAAAAATAAATAAAATACGTGACTAGGTTTTTCAGATGAAACCAAAATTTTGCAAATATTTTGACCCGAAAACCACAAATGTAACTAGGAAGCAAAGTTATATTTTTTCATATATGTGGGACAATACAAAGTTTGAAATATATAGGATTTATCGTCTTGACAGTGTGTTTTGGTTGCGTCTTACACCAAGACGGACAGACAGACACGCATTTGAAACTATAAGGGTCCTTGGTTTACTTACGAATCCTAAAAAAGAAAAAAAAAATTTAAATGAAGACCCTAACTAACTCTAATAGCTTCAAGTCGGAAGAGAACAAGAATTGATCAAGAGAGATTTGATAGGAAAGATGAAAAAGAGGGATCTAACCCAAGACTAGTTGGATAAAAGTGTAGATTCAGGTAGGATTCATCGGGATTTACCACGTCTATAGTCAATATAAATGAGCCCCTGAGGGATATAAACAATAAATAAATGAAACCTCGTATATAAAACTAACAACACTTATCAAAAAAAGTAGACAGTTGTGACATTTATTAACAAAAAGAATTACATATTACAAGTAACAATTTCTTTTTCTTGTATAGCTGAAATTTTCCGGTTAATTCTTCTCAACGAGGAATGTAATTTCATAAGCTAAATTTTTGAGAGAAGGGACAAAAAACCCCCAAAAAACGATTAGATAAGTGCCACAGTGACGTCTCTTTTGATTGGTTGGCCCAACTTGATGTTAGTAATTTCTTGTGTTGTACTGTTTACTTGTGGTATTCTTGATTACGTTTGTGTGGTCTTAATTGTTTTGAGAGATTATTTAGCCTTGGATTTATCTTTTACGTTATAGTTTCAAACATTGTCCTGGGCTACTATTGTGGTAAATTTCGGTTATTGTGAAAAAAATCACCACTTAATACCCGTAGGTTGGGTTTAATCTATGATGGGCTTAAACGTGGAAGGGAAATACCTTAATTCACTTATTACCGTAGGACTAAATACCATCTAAAACATCTACTCCATAATGAAAGACGTATAATGACCATTGGACATAGTAGGGGGAAATTGTAATATAAAGATGTTGTAACTGGGATGTTGAATTTTGTTTCTTCTTATACATGCAACTGAAGGGGAAACTGAAAAAAAATTGCAAAATCGGACTGGAGCTTCGTTAGAAAGTGGATTTGGATGCATTTTGAGTGCATCGCTATACTGTTTTTTAAATATCTCCGACTCTATGAGCCGTAGAAGAAAAAAAAAAACTTGGAAATGAAGGGACTATCGAATTGATAGAGTGTAACAATAAGAGTACTTACTAACCTCAAAAGCTACGAATTTCTGAATTTAAGATTTTATTTTTACTAGTAAAGCAACAAATGGTGTAAAATTCATCAGATATTTACGAAAATTACACAAATTATAATATGTCTTTACACTAGAACACGGTGTCCTTTTTTTTTTTTAAATAAAAATATTTTGATTAATTTTTAACTTAACCAGATTTCCGTAAAAAAAATTATTTAAATAAAATAAACAAATTTTCAACTAAATGTTGAAATTTCATAAATCGGTGACGTCGTTGTATAGATAGAGCCCCGATTTATTGGGAAAAAATAACAAATTTTTTAAATTAAAAAGAGCACTTTATTTTGATAAATAAATTCTTGCATATGTTCGCTAGAAAGTAGATAAAGAAACTGACAATTTTAAATAAAAGTTTACTCTACGACCACTTCTCATTAAATTACATTTTTTTTTAAAATGGGCAACTGTGGCGTCAAAAAGTTTTTTTTTGAAAGTTGACCACCGATTTCTAGTGTAAAGACACACAGTTTTTCCAATTTTCGTGAAGATCTGATGATTGCCCATTTGTTGTATTATTAGTGAACAAAAATCTTAAATCCAGAAATTCGAATTTTTTGAGGTACGCTTACTATATTACTATATCCTAACATTTTGATAGTCCCTTCATTTCTAAGTCTATTTATATATTAGATATATATGAGTATGTAAAAATAGTTGATGTCCTCAGTAATCACTTACAGTGAACTAAAATACTTATTTTATATCTGTCATCAAAATACCTATTTTATTTCGCGTTTATTTAATTGGAGGGATGGTTAAAAACAAGAAAGTATTAAATTGACGCCAAACTCAATTCATATCAATATTAGGAGTTTCATCAAAATCAACCTATCAAATAACTTTCACTAGTTCGATAATACGTGCAATGATATCTGTCACAAGTCGTCTCAATGATATCTGTCATATTTGATATAACACAAGTCGTCTAACTGGAGTACATACGTAACAGTTTTAAGTACGTTTCATGTTTAATCTTGTCCGGTACCACACAGAGCTTCAAGTAAACTGTTTATAAGAGACAGACAAGCTTAAGTGATCCCCAGCTGTGCCAGATGGTGTTGCTTCCTGCTGGACGTCAGATTGTTTGCTTCGACCTCTCAGACTACTTCTTTGTACTGTGATGTCTCCCCTTGGTAATAAATAATCTTTTATTTGTGATACTGACATGTCGGAAAATCATAGAAGGAATTTCATTTTAGAATTCACAGATTGAGTGTTTCAGTTTTCATTTTTCTAAAGTTTAATTTGTTCCCTTAAGGAAAAACAAAATTATAGGAAAACCTCGTCATAACTGTAGACTTCGCTCGTTATGTATTTTAATGTAATCAATAATTCTTGTAAATTTAGTGTGGTTGCTTTACCAACATTAACACGGTGACTGTTGAAGCATAAACGATCCTATTACTGTTTATATTTTACATTGAGTTTTAGAGGAAATCTAATGGAATCAAACGGTATAACCGTTATATAAAATAGTAATTTATTTTAGTTTAAAAAAAAATGTAATCGGTTATTCCTTATTCTAATGTTACAATATGATTTTTGTTTGTAATAGCTAGGAATAGAATCTTGTATACAGTAGAAAGAATGAACCACGCTCTCTTGTTTGAACATTGTTATTAGGACAAATTAATATTTTTGAAACGTTATGAATCGCGTAAAAATAAAAACATTAAAATTCAGTAAATGAAGAAGTGCTAATTATATAGCAGAGCTGCCTCACTTCAAAATCAATTTTTATGGGTTTTATTCGTCAAATAAATGTTGGAAAAATATTTTATTATCGAAAAAAAGTGTCGGAAAGATGATTACATAATACAATAATACAATTACACAAGTAGTTTTTTCGTGAAAAAATTAACTCTGTGTTATCTTTCATACTCATGACATTCACTTCAATAAACGTACGAAAGGTTTGGCCAGGTGGTTATATATATATATATATATATATATATATATATATATATATATATAGCAACCTGGCCAAACCTTTCGTGACATATAATAATACAGCCCTACATATGCGTACACTGAAGCACATACGCAGACAATTGAACGCCAATGGAGGGAAGTGCGAGGAAATGTGCCGCGATATGGAAATTCAAAACAACATTTCCATGGCCATATAGCCGAATTTATGTTTAAAAGAAAGTACAATGAGTATAATACTCGTTTTCATCATTTATGGCGAATTACGAGTGAAATACATTTAAATTCAATAAATTCCTCTTTTACTGAATTTGCAGCAGAATTTGACTCTGATTAAGATTTTCTTGTGTAATTATATTGTGTAATCATCTTTCCGACACTTTTTTCGATAATAAAACATTTTTCCAACATTTATTTGACGAATAAAACCCATAAAAATTGATTTTGAAGTGAGGCAGCTCTGCTATATAATTACCGAAGAAGTTTTAATTTTTTTTTAGTCAGAAAGTTTTTATTTTTTTATCTTTGAAAGTTTTAGAAAGAAGTAGAAGTTTAGTTTAATTCTTGTATACGACTACTCTATGTTTCTTTTACACTAGTATATTTAATACTTCGAGGGCGGGCGTTTTTCCTAGTCGGTACACCGGCGTTCATGTCTTAGAACCGTGAAGTATCAATTTTCATTGGTAGCCATTTAAATTAGAAATTAAAACTCGTTTAAATATCTTGTGTACAGTTTACATTGTTTGGAATAGTTGCTAAGAAACTTATTCCTAAATTTCATAACGTTTGGTACAAGGGTTTGGCTTCAAATGAGTATTAAACCTTTGACCTAACCTAACCCGAATTTCATAAGGGTTGATACACATGTTTGGCCTTTAGTGAGTACAAACTTTTGGCCTAACCTAATCTAAATTTCACAACGCTTGATACACACGTTTGGCCTTAACTGTGTCCCAAACCTTTGGCCTAACCTATGCTAACCTAACGCAACCTAACCTAATATAACCAAAGCCAACAAGAAAATACACAATGAAATGTCAAATAGTTGTGTTAAATTAGGAATAAATCACTTTCTTTTAGGAACTTTTTCCAAACTTATTTCCGTTCATGTGAACCCTAAAATATCCCTACATATCAAATGTTTATCAAATTGTATACCGGGCGGCCAAGAAGTTTTCCTTTACTTTTTTCACAATTTTTGACAACGTTTATACATAATCTACTACTACGTTTTATGATGTTTAAAATTGTTAGCCGCCATCTTAGATTTCTTATATTGAATTTGAATAAATTTTGTATCGCGCTCTTGTGATACAAAATTAAACATTGTTTTTTCAATGTTGCACAATTTGTTGTTTTTTATCTTTAGTTATTCACGAATCCATTTTTAATTTAACAGTTTCAAACCCTTTGAAATTATTACCTTTTAGAATGTAATATGATTTAAAAAAATAACATTATCAAGTAAATAAATAGAAGAATAAACGTGTAATAGGTTAGACTGTTGAGATAAATATTGAAATCTTATGTAGTAGGTACTACCATGAGTCACAAATAGTTTTAAACATTAAATGTGCCTTTGCTGTTTTTTTGAGAGAATACTTAAAGATAGGAGATTATTAAAAACCCAATTGTGCTACTGAACTCCGTGTTTAAAAACCATGTTTAATTATTGAAAAAAATAAAATAATAAACCCCTACGATTTGTTAAAAAATTGACCCAATTTCAATATGGCGTCTCAATCGAAATGATGGATATTGTGGAAAAGATACTTTTATTCGCCCGGTGTATGAAAATGAATGAACTCATTCATCTCTAACATGGATAGTTGCACATTTTACGCTCCAAAGTTAAAAAAAAACGATAAACCAGAAGAGAAATTTACTATGAAGAAAATTAATTTGTTCTGAATTAGTGTTATTCTATCGTCATTTAAAGATATTCTATAATAATCTAAACACGACGTGTTTTAAACAACGTAAATACTTTTACAAACTTGTCACTAAATATCATCATTGCTTATAACGGATACAATATATACAGTTTTAAGTACCCGTATGTTTCTTTCTCCAGTTATTTCCATCGCCAATCACATATCAATCATTTAGACAATGTTAACGGTAAACCAGTATTCATTCGTCATCGTTTCTGCTAAACATAACGAAACAATTATCAATAGATAAAAGTTAAAGTTTTACGACTAGCAGTTCATCATTGTAGGATGTATTGGATAGGAAGGATTTATATGTTATTTGCGTTCTTAATTTCATCTTTATTCAAATTTCCGTCCTTTTTGGGAAGTGATAAGGGACGTCAAAAGAAACCAAAACGTATATCCTAAAACTTTTCCAGAAGAGAGATAATTGAACCAAATTTTGCAAAACGCTTCGACTTATGTGCAGGGATTATCGGAAAAAGTTAGACGCGTAGCTAGAAAATATAAAATTTCTACCGCTTTTAAAACACTAAACACCATTAGGCAACATCTCGTCCAAACTAAACCTAAAAATGGCACGCAGGATACTAAGAACTGTATTTACATTATCAAATGTGAGAGTGATAGACAATACATTGGCGAGAAAAAAAGACCATTGAACATTAGAATAAAAGAGTCCGAAAATCACAAATTTAATTGGGAAGAGGCAAAAATCATACACCTGGAAAGTAAACTATACAAACGTAAAATAATTGAAGCCTCGTATATAAAACTAACGGACAATCCTATCAGCCAATCAAGTATAGAAGTAAGGCATTATGGCTCCCAATATTAAAAAAGAACTTAAATTTGATTATAATATCCCTATAACTAATAAACAAGCTGAAATTTTACCTGTTAAATCGCCACAAGGGGTTGTAACCCGCTCTCGTGCTAGGAAGCTTAATACAACTAACAATATGCCACTCCCCTAATAGTTTGTCACGCCTTCTGGACCACGTCACTTGTTGCTGTATCTTTGATACAACAACACGTATTTGACGTTAGTTGTGTGTTACCGTGATTGTGTTTTTTGACTTCTCAGTTTTAGCTCTGAGATGCATGCTTAGATATTAAGGTTGGTAGTATTCTAATTTAATTTTTCTTCTTACATAGCCATAGTTTCTAGTTTCATGTTTCTTTAGTTTTTAGTCACTTGATAACGGGAATTGATTCTTATTCCCGAAACGTCGTGTTTTGATTTTTAACACACAAATGATGGCAAATATTCGAAAAATGTATAATTATAAAACTAAAGAAATTATCGTAATCAAGTTTTATGTGTGGGCATATTTTGACCAAATCTCTAGAAATCTTCTGTTGTTTTATTTTTGCATTTTTTGGATAACTAAAAAAATTACCAGTTATAGACTAAAACAAGACAAAATTGCTTTAAACAATTTTAGTATATTTTCATAATACGTAGTTCCCATTCTATCGCAACCTCTTGGACGTTATCTTTCTAATGATGCCGACACAGTTATCGATAAAAAAGTGAAAATGCACAATCAATGTACTCCTAGAAGGTCAAACATTTAAAAACTGGTTCAAGCGATAACAATCGTGAAATGTTAAGGTTTATGACCCAAACCAACGTACCGTATCGCACGTTTATATCCTGATTGCCATGGGTTTCATTAATGCACTTCTTCAAATTATTATCAGTCATTTTCTCTTACGTAACACAATACATCCTAATACAAAGAGATGCGGCTTTTAACTCAGTGTGTAGCTCAAGAAAGGGAGGGGGTAAACTGTTGTAACCAGACGGGAAGTAGTTGAGATAAAGTAGGCCGTGCAAGCAGTGTATATTGGGTCAACAAGTTCTATATATATCACGCCGCGGCCAGCACGATCTCGCCTTCATCATAATGCACGTTCGATATTAATACTGTACAACTCAGCTTTGCCAACTTAACGGGATGAAACATGACACAAATATATAACTCATGTTTTGCTTTGGTCGGTTTTATCCCTCACTTTCTCCCGTCGGAAGAAGGTCCATTGTAGAAGATAAATTTCAAATTGTATTGGAGAAAAAACACTTGATGACTTTTGATTCTCTAAATAATTTCATTAAAAAAATTCTTTGTTAAATTGAATTTTTTCCCTTGTAGCTTAAAGGCGAAACACCTCTTTGTCATCGTCACCTTATAAAAAATAAAATAAAGACTTCTTGCTCTCGATTACTTTAATAACATCAGGGTCTGAAAAGAACAAGAGTTGGTCAAAAGAAACCTGATAGGAATTTAAGACTACATTAAAAAAGGAGTAGATCTTGCTAGGGCCTTTAGGATTGCGAAGCCCGTACTCATTATCTAAGAGCCCCTGAGGGTTGTTAATTTGAAAGTCATTGCCTTAAAGAAACGTAAGCATTATATATTTTATCAAAATTTTGCTGTTTGAGCTATTTGTATATAAATTATGAAGGGCATTTTACAACAAAAGCAGTAACAATACAACTCTGCAGCAAAAGGGTTGCTGGAGAATGAGATGGCCAGCGATTGGACACTGCAGGATCAATCAAGTGGTCAACAAGGAAGTGTTAGACATGCCCTCAGATCACATGATGCCTAATGTTTCATTAGATAAGCCATTCAAGACGAAAATCTTCTCTAGGGAAGAATGGGAGTCTGGAAAGAGGCTATACAACGAGCAGGATATAGTCTGGTTTACAGATAGCTCGAAAACGGAGATGGGTACGGGGGTGGTAAAAATGGGATTAATCCAGAGAGCTCCACCGTACTGTGCCTAGGCAAGCATGCTACTTTTTTCCAAGCAGAAGTAGGCGCAATCTCTGAATGCATCAAGGAGAATCTAAGAATGGAATACAGAAGTCGAAGTTGGTATGGGACTGCATCTTATCATTGATAAAGCTTGGTCACTGTGGGCTGGGTTCCTGGCCATTCAGGTATCGATGGAAATGAGAGAGCAGATGAATTAGCCAGGATAGGTTCAGAATCCCCTTTCGTGGGCCCGGAGCCGGTGTTCGGGATATCCTAGACATGCCAGAGCAGCGGTTGATACATGAATACGGAAGGGGATGAATAAGGCCTGGACAAATTCAACAACAAGTAGACTTGCAAAGAGGTTACTTAGACCAAGTAAGAAACATGCTGAAAAAACGTATCTCTCTTAGAAGGGATAACATGAGTTAGGTGGTAGGGCTATTAACGAGCCACTGTCATCTTATAAAACACCTACATAGGATAGGGATTGCTGCAGAAAATATATGCAGGAAATGTGGTTTGGCTGAAGAGTCCGCAGAACACATTCTCTTAGAGTGTGAAGCGTTAGGACGAGCCAGGCCCTCCGGGGAAGGAGATGAAAACCATCCTAGATAACCCGATAGGTAGCATTTGTTCCTTCATAAGGATGACCGATATTACTGAGTGGGTGTAGAATGGAACTTGGAGCGGCAAAAGACCTCCAGGTCGACGTCGGTGAGGCCTCTGACGGAGGTCATCACAGCCCCCCCAAAAACAATACAACTTATCTGCCAAAAGACAAGTAGAAGACCCAGTTCCATATTAGAAGCCAAAGGTCAACCAGAATGGTTTTTTAAAACTATGAAGTAGGCATAAAATTTCGACCTCAGTTCACGTTTAATGGCCTCAGGAAACAAAAAAGTGATTTTTGATTTTGTTCTGTCTCGTGTGTATTATTAAACATATAACTGGTTACATTAGATAAATATTTACAGATATTTGGGTACCAACTATAAGTAGTGAAGATATTGTCAAAAATGTAATTTCGAAACCAGACCACACAAGAAAATGTATTAGTATAATGAGATACAGGACCAAATCATTTTGTTATTTTATAGTTATGAGAGCCGAGCTACCGACATGAGGATGTAGTGACTTCGCGTTGAAAAGGTATTTTTAGGCGAAAAAATGGTGTAAAGAATAGTTTTACACAAAAATCCTAACCGATACGTCAGCTAAAAATCTGTGCAACATTAATTATTTTTTGTCACCATTTTATATTGTCAAAACAAAATATTACGACACCAATTTTTCAAAATCAAACAAAATTAATATGGCCGATTTAAATAAGGAGTCATTCAATGGACACTAACATTTAAATTTTTAAGAAGCTCTTTTAATGACAGACGGGGGAATATTTGAATTTCAAATTCAAATTTTGGTTTTCAAGGGTATCAACCCACACTTTGACAAAATATTAAAAAAATACATCTTAATTAAAAATAAAGTATAGATTTTTCAAAAGATGTCACGGATGAGTCAAGTTTTAATTTCTAATGAGTCTTGGGATATTTCATGCATCGGGTATAATGTGACCTGATGCTAAAACAGTATTCTATACTAAATATTTATCTATAGTCTGTAAACAATTATCTCTCAGAAACTATTTGACCGATGGTGTTCAAAATTATCATCTGTGGATTTCTCTGTGTCCTTATGATTTGATCATATTTTAATTAAATGTTCCTCTTAGATCTAAGCATACTTAAGAAGATATGGACTAGAAAGAGTGGATGATGACTGGTGAATGTAGCTCTGGGTGAGTTAATTAAAATTAGGATATAGTTAGATTTGTGAAGGCTCAATGTTTTGAACATATAAAGATAACGACGAAAGACCAGAAACTTGAAAGCACTGAGAGGGGTGCTTTACCCTACAATAACAAAGAGCAAGTCAAGAATTGAACGGATGGATGACGTTACTGCAACTTTTAGGATGAAGTTATTGACAGAGAAGATGGGAAGCTGATTGCGGAGGAGGCTAAAGGCCTCTAAGATAATAATAAATCGGATTGGTTGCTGGGTTTTACAAAACGTAAAATTCCGAATTCGGAACAACAAAAACCGTATAAACAGCTTAATGAAAACTTAATTTATCTCAAACGATTTTGAAAACATTTTAGTAAAGTATAAAGATTAATATACATAATCAGCATAGAAAATAGGAGTTAAAAGAAAATTACAGTTAAAGAATATTTGTGAAAAAAAACTCTAAACTACTGTTAACCGCCATAAATCCAATACGATATAAACTGAAATTTAAGCAATGGATCACAAGTTCACGAATTAGTTCAGATTTTACTAAGAAACGCGGCAGCGTGCCGCCCTACCAATTACTAAACAAATCGGAATTAAATTTCAACAACTGTTATTTGCCAACACGCAACAGGCCCGAAAGTTTCCGCTCTGCAAACTATCAAGGTACCATTTTGTGTTTTTGATCATATGTTATGAATGAGAAAGTTTGTGCTTAATTTTTAAAGCTGAATGACGGAGATTAAACATTGATAGAGTCGTTAGTTTTTATAGTTATAGTTCGGAGAAGAGCAAAATTATAGGTTTCAGTTGTTTAAAAATCTCTGTGACGGCGTAGTTTCAACTATAATAGACGAAGATGAACTGATGATTGGGTTTGAATAGTAAATTCGTAAAGCTCGTTTTATTCCACTATTTGGCATTTCGTCAGTTTTTTTTTTTTTTGGTTGGTTGGCAATTACGGCAAAAAACATGTTATATATTAATATAATTTTTTCCGTCAATGTGACTATATCTACTTACTTTTTATTGACTGTTGAGAGTGGGATTGTAGGATCGGTGATGTGCGCACATTGAAACACAGTCTTCGGTATATGTATTCTATTTGATGTAACTGTGTATTTATTTTGTACAGTTTTATTGTTTAACAAGCGACCCGCGTACCCGTGTTACCCCGGGTAAAATTTTTTAAATAGTTCATTAATCTTAAGGCGAAATTGATTTATAAAAATGTTCAAATTTGATCATCTGTCATTTCACGTGATCAATTACAATGAGTCTAAAACTCATTTAACTTTGTTCAGTAGTTCAAACTAATTAAGAAAATATATAACAGTGATAGGTTCAACCGTTTAGTAATATATATAGGTTCATATTTATAAATGTATTTATCAATATTCATAATACTTCTCTAAAAACGACGTTCCGTGTGATTGTTTCACCATCGGCTTCATTTATGGAAGAAAGAAGATAATTCTGATAATGGAATAATTTCCGAAACGCGTCAATAAAAGTAAGTAGCATATAGTCACATGGACGGAAAAAATTATAATAATATATAGGCTAACAATTTTGTGACTAGGATATATCATAATAGATTTAAAAAAAAAAACGTGTCAGTAATTTTGAAATTAAAAAAAAAAGTTTTTCCTAACGATGTTTTTAAAAATTTCATTTTCCGCTATAAAATGACAACTCATAAAAGCATTGCAGCGCTCTAAGACATGGGCATGGGTACACCCAGGTACTAAAATATAATGATGTGAACGAGGTGTAAGCAATTGTAGAAAAAACTTCAAACGAATGAAATTTGAACTGTTTTTGAAACTTTCTCACAGGAGGTTTTCACCTAACCAAAATATAAGATAACGTCCTTACTCCATACTTTTGGATGTGTTTCAATTCTATGAATTAAGATCTTTTAAAATTACTTAGGGTTAAAAATCATCAAATTTACATAACAATTACAAAATTTAGCGCTATTTGATATTTATTTCCTTTACAATGTGATATACCTTGATATCCTTTCAATAAATATGCGTTAATATGAATTAGAGCAAAACGGTAGTCAGATTAATTACGCTTCCAATTGAGTCAGCCCCCTATGTTGACCAATGGCCAGTTATAACTACGTTTTTTTCCAGATAAGATTGAAATAGAACTAAATAAATAATGAATTATATTTTAAGAGCTTAGTGTAATTTGTATATGTGCAGCATTGTGAATTAGAGTAAAACAGTAGTCGGGTCATTTACGCTTCCAACAATTTAATCACCAGCCAACGAGGCTTACCAGTGGTAAGTTAAAATTCCGTTTTTTATAAGACATAAAAGTAATGATTTTAAGAGGATAATTATTAGCCAAAAACCTAGATACCGATATTGAACAACTTCTGTTAAACTGTTACAATTGAACGAAATTATTTCCCCATAACTAATCCGGTAAGATTTCTCTTTAATTTATACCAGATAATTTCATGCCTTGTCAGTTCAAAACTAAAGCTACACAAACTGCTGCTTTAAACGATTAAATTCCTCTTCCAATGCCTCTACAATAGATAATTAAACAACAAGTTCCGGTGGAAATGAATGACATAATTTTCACTTTCTGCAACAATGGAAATACTTTACACGTTATGTTTTACACGGAGGAAATCTTCGCGTCGATAATAACTCTGGGATAGTTCTCACCCTAATAGTCGAGTTTAGTCATTAATGTATTCATTCAATACATTGTTGGAATTACACTTAATGCAGTTCCATTATTTGTCTCTTTCTCAGGGGCGCTCTCTCTTATTTCTCTTCTTTAATTAGCTCCTTTGACAGAATACGGGCTTAATGGCAAAGTTGAGATTTGGAATTGTCAAACAGACATAACTACCGGAATAATTTTTGATATATAATTACCGAATTTTGAATAAATATACGTAGTTTATTGAATCACTTTTTCAAATTGCATGCAATATCCTATTTTAGGATTATTTTATTATCAAAAGGGGTAATTATATAGCAGAGTAGCCTCACTTCAAAATCAATTTTTATGGGTTTTATTCGTCAAATAAATGTTGGAAAAATATTTTATTATCGAAAAAAAGTGTCGGAAAGATGATTACATAATATAATTACACAAGTTGTTTTTTCGTGAAAAAATTAACTCTGTGTTATCTTTTATACTCATGACATTCACTTCAATAAACGTACGGAAGGTTTTTCCAGGTGGTTTTATATATATAGCAACCTGGCCAAACCTTTCGTGACATATAATAATACAGCCCTACATATTTACAGCAAAGAAAACATTATTTATTCTTATGAAGTAAGGTATGTAGTAGAGGATAAAAAAATAAAACAAGGAAAATACGGCGCCACCTTAACCTCCTAAGACCCAGAGGTGAACTAGTTTATAGGCCTAATAGCCTGATGTAATCATCTTTCCGACACTTTTTCTCGATAATAAAATATTTTTCCAACATTTATTTGACGAATAAAACCCATAAAAATTGACTTTGAAGTGAGGCTACTCTGCTATATAATTACCCAAAATTCAATAGTTCTTATATATCTGGCCTTCAAAAACCAATCCAAAATATTGTACCTTTTTTTAATTGACACATTTATTATTAATACAAGTTTATTTATTAAGTTTATTCCAAGAACGTACAATAAAACTATTTATTCTGTTTCAAATAGCACCCACCTTTTTTCCGTAGGTAATGACCGATTACACTTGAATTACACATTACATACAATTACTGTTATCTAGTTATAGCTCATACACTTCAGAAAGATCTTCATTCAATCCCGGAAACACACTTTGTTAGAAGATGCCGCATGGTTGACTGAGGAAGATGAAACCTGTATTTATCTTCAGCCTAACATTCTCTACTCCAGAGTGCAAAACTATAGTTTGTTACAAAAGACAATAATTTATCCTCGGAAGTTTATGTTCAATCAGCCCCAGGGTATTATGGTGATTTGTATAACCGTTAAACAAACTTCATGGAGATAAAAACGCTCATCTAATCGGAAAAAAATAATTAACTGATACCTATAAGTAGGTAGGCCTACAATTTAGAGGATTCGAAAATTTTATTTTACGAGGTCAGTCGACTTTCTGGTTTGAAGTTGTAATGGATTGAAATAATAGGAGTGGAGCTTATAAAGGAGTTGATTTGGCCTGTACTGTATATGAATTTTCAATTACGTAAACAAACAGAAATTATTTTAAATCATTTCCCTATTGAATAATAAACGGTGCAATCTATTGCACTAAATTTCTCATAGAACGGTCCATAAAACTAAATACCAACCAAAAAAAATTATAGTTTGACAAAAATATCAGTTCCATTGTTTGTCAATCAAAAGGTGAAAATTATCCATGGCGGCCATTTTGGATTAGTATTATTTAAACACAGTCTAAAACTAATATCTTTTATTATAATTATTGTGCTAAGATTTAATCGTATTGTTTGAAATTTAGTTAAAATGACTCGTTAAACAACGTTCGTTTAAGTTTTTTTAAATCTATCTTGAATGGTAAATTTTCATTACTTTATGATTTTACATACTAGTTTGGATCATTAATTTTAAAATTTTTACCATAATTTAAATGATAGTGGAAATGTTGAGGAGATAGAGACCAATGTTGTTTTTTTTTTTTTTTTTTTTTTTTTTTTAAACGGCTACAGATAAATTTGATTAAAATAATTATTATAAATTTTGAGATAATCGTAGCTTTATGTTATTGTGGTATTTACACTCAAATTTTGAGTTCTCAAAAAAACAATCTATAAATAAACCCACATATAATATTGTTAATAAAAAAGACAAACACTAAAATTGCATAGACGATTGAGAGTATTCCGAAAACACTTTTTTTGGTCTTAGTGATTTCAAAAAGGATACTAAGTGATTGTATAAAAGTAAAAGTGGAATAAATCCTCTGGGGGTTAAGAAACAAAACGGTAATTATATAGCAGAGTAGCCTCACTTCAAAATCAATTTTTATGGGTTTTATTCGTCAAATAAAATGTTGGAAAAATATTTTATTATCGAAAAAAAGTGTCGGAAAGATGATTACATCAGGCTATTAGGCCTATAAACTAGTTCACCTCTGGGTCTTAGGAGGTTAAGGTGGAGCCGTATTTTACTTGTTTTATTTTTTTATCCTCTACTACATACCTTACTTCATAAGAATAAATAATGTTTTCTTTGCTGTAAATATGTAGGGCTGTATTATTATATGTCACGCAAGGTTTGGCCTGGTTGCTATATATATATAACCACCTGGCCAAACCTTCCGTACGTTTATTGAAGTGAATGTCATGAGTATGAAAGATAGCACAGAGTTAATTTTTTCACGAAAAAACAACTTGTGTAATTATATTATGTAATCATCTTTCCGACACTTTTTTTCGATAATAAAATATTCTTCCAACATTTATTTGACGAATAAAACCCATAAAAATTTATTTTGAAGTGAGGCTACTCTGCTATATAATTACCAAATAAAAACATTTGTTCCTTTTATTTTCTCTATGAATTACTTGTACCTTATACATCAACCTTCCTGCGTACACTTTTGGTTAGGTTCAGAAATAATTGTCAAAAAACTATAATTAATCTTAACACCCCCATATTCAATATTTGATGTTGATCAAATACGATTTACGCTTAAAACGTGTTGAGGGCATAGTTGAAGAAAATTTAGTCTTCATTTAAAGATATCATGAATATTATTTTTTAAATTGGTTATTAAAATTGTTAAAAGTTGATGAGTGAGCACTCTTCTGCATTCCAACTTATTTGTAATAAGAAATCTGTGGAGAAAAAAAATGAACAATAATATATATATATATATATATATATATATATATATATATATAGGCTAAGCAGAATGGAAACATTTTTTAGTATTACTATCTAAGAAAGTTATTATAATGTTGTCGAACAGTTTATTTAATTTGAACATAGTGTTGTTATCCTAAAGGAGTGTGAATTGAATCAATTGTTACTTACCTTTTGCCAACAATACTAACCACTAGGACATTTAAGGATTGTCGGCATAACGTAAGAATAACCTAACAATTGAGTTTATTTAATATAACTGACATTTCTATTTGGTCCAAGATCAATCGCACCACAATAATAGCTGAACGTCAAAACGAAATTTCCCAATAGAGCCATTGCAAGGGTAGCGTCACTTAACTCAAACAAACAAATACGGCAATAACGCTCAATTCACAGAATAAAGGCTGTAATTATATACATATAAAGTTAAACGTATAAAATATAGGCTGTTGCTACAAATGGTGTTTAGACAAGTCGCTCATCAAATCAATAGTTTAAACGTTACTCTGTGTCATTCCGGATTTACCGGTTACAAGTACATAGAAGTTGATAATCGAGTTAGCTGTTTAGTGGCGAGAACAAATTGAAGTAACATAAAACTAACATTGTTTCCTCCATATATATCCTTGTTTTCTTTTCTTCTTCCAAGACACATTCTTTAATTTTGTTTAAAGGTGCGCTGTACCAGGACTAAGCTGATAACATCCGTTTGCAATCTTAGTATTATCTTATCGAAACGATGTAATAGGTAATATAT
Source organism: Aphrophora alni (assembly GCA_963513935.1). NCBI lineage: Eukaryota > Metazoa > Arthropoda > Insecta > Hemiptera > Aphrophoridae > Aphrophora > Aphrophora alni. The sequence goes on along the minus strand of OY740774.1, from coordinate 97,894,953 downwards.
TGTCAATTAACCTAATGATATTTATATATGAATAGAAAGAAAAGTAATATTTTAAATTTACTTGAACATAGCCAATCGTAATTATTTTCCTGTATAAACCAACCTTCAGAATTGGTTATTTCATTTTTACAGTTGTAAAATGTTGGGTGGAAAAATATATATTAAAACGAATATAAAAATAATGGGAGTGTATCTCGGAAGAGTAACGAACAAGAGCGAGTTAGAGAATGAAGAAAAGGTTAAGTTGTATGATCGTAGTACATAGGTGGGTAAAACGAATTAAAAAAAAGAAGAAATGTATACAAAAGAGATTACTGATGGATGTTTGAGATTAAGGGATATAATTTTGAAAAACAAATGTTTTGATTACCTTTCTACTTTTTATAGTCATGGATATTAGGAAGGTGGAGAACCTTGTGAGCTCTAATATGATGCAGGTCTACAAAAATAAGAATTAAATATTACTCAGTTGTCATCTATACATACTAACAATGAAGGTACATATTCTCTTCCTTGCACTTAGGTTAGGGTCTATTTCCCTAACTCTCTTCGCACTTGTTCTCTTCCTCGCCCTTTTTTCTTCCTCGAAATTAGGTTAGGATCTATTTCCCTATCTTTCTTCAAACTTCTTCTCTTCCACGCACTTAGGCTAGAATTTATTTCCCTATCTCGCGCTTATTCTCTTCCACGCACTTAGATTAGGATCTATTTCCCTAATTTGCACTTATTCTCTTCCGTGCACTTAGGTCTGGGTTTATTTCCTGATCACTCCTCGCACTTATTCTCTTCTTCGCACTTATTCTCTTCCTCGCAATTATATTCTCTTCATCGCACTTATTCTCTTTTTCGCACTCATTCTCTTCCCCGCACTTATATTCTCTTCATCGCACTTATTCTCTTCCGCGCACTTAGGTTATGATACAATTCCCTATCTCTCACTAATTCTCTTCCTCGTACTTATATTATCTTCATCGCATTTATACTCTTCCGCCCACTTAGGTTAGGAACTATTTTCCTACCTCGCACTAACTCTTTTCTTCGCACCTATTCTCTTCCTCGCACTTATATTCTCTTCATCGCACTTATTCTCTTCCGCGAACTTAGGTTATGATCCATTTCCCTCTCTCGCACTAATTCTCTTCTTCGCACTTATTCTCTTCCTCGCACTTATTCTCTTCCTCGCACTTATATTCTTTTCATTGCACTTATTCTCTTCCGCGAACTTATCTTAGGATCTATTTCCCTATCTCGCACTAATTCTCTTCTTCGCACTTCCTCGCACTTATATTCTCTTCGTCGCACCTATTCTCTTCCTTGCACTGAAGTTAAGATCCGTTTCCACAAGTGTAAGGAGAGATAGGGAAATAGATCCTAACCTAAGTGCAAGGAAAGGACGAAGGACTGCGCCAGGACCCGCATTGCCTATACTACTTATACGTTATAAACTGATGTAAAATTTCATTTAAAAACAAAAATTTCATCAAAATGGCCAATAATTTAACAATGTATGTATGATCTATTTAAAAATTTTTGTTTGGAATTGGAATGAGATCCGTAAAAACCTGTGTGAAATAAAACCCATCGTTGCAAAATACTTATATGTTATTAATTTCGTCATCAATCCTTTAATAAAATATCAAACTGAATAAAAGTTGATGAAATTGAACCACCTGTTCAGATAATGTTTAACCTAAGAAATGATTTCACAGCTAAAGACAGCGGAGGCATAGTTTTGGCCCTGAATTCTTTCTTAGTTTAGGTTAGGTTACACGTATTAAAGCATAGTCCAGGTTACTAGAATATGTTGGCCTTTTTCATGTTTCTCGTGTTCTGGATTTGATACTTGACGAAAATCATCGATAGTCTTGAAATGGGTTTATTTTTCTAATCGCAAATGTCCAAATAAACTATATCTATAATTTATCTCTAAATGATTTTTTTTCGAAACCAGCTTTCTATCTTTTGTGGTAGAAAGATATTCTTTTGTGTTTATTTAATATAGTATTTCTATATTTTTTTGGTATAATTTATTTATAAACAATAATTCTTTCTTTTCAAGTTTACAAAAGGTCTTGTGTTTAATGAGTCGAACTTAAATCAAAAGGAGAACATGTAGAATAAATTATAAAAAGCTGGAGGAAACATTTGTCGTTGAGTTAGAGAAGGACAAAGTTTAGACTCGTTAGGCATGTTGTTATGGTTAACAAGAAGGATTTCAATTAAGGGCCTTGTTTTCAAGTTAAGTTGAGTACAAAAACACTACTTAGAAGGAAGTGTTGGGATTTCCTAGTAACTTTAGTGCCATGTTACTTTGTAATTATTATTACTTTGTAAGTAGAATTAGTATCCCCCCCTTTTATTTAAAGGTAAAATAACTCTCGATTATGATGGTCTGTGGTATAATGTTCAATTTATATTTAAGGTTATAAATCGAACATTAATAGTGGATTTAAATGTGATAGACTTAAGTGGGGCTTAAAATATGAAAGTAAGGTGTCTATTAAATACATGAATAATAAAGTATTCAATAATACTATTGACTTGCATATAGGTACTGATATTAAAACGTACATATTCATTAGGCCTACTTCTTGGTTGTCATTGATCCAACATTTCAAAAAAATGATTTTTATGATTAAATTCAGTTGTTGATTAACACAATTTTCCACAATAACTAATTTTGTATAGATTTAAAAACTGTTCAATAACGATCAAATGAGTTTTATACAATTATAAGAGAATTATCAACAAAAGATGTTATCCAAAAGGTCGTGTTTAAAGGCGAAAAACCTTGTAGTCACCATCGCTTTATAAAGAATGAAGAATAAAAGCGTATAAAATTAAGACATTTAGCCTTTGAATACTGTAACAGTTTCAGAGTTATAAAAGAATAAGAGTTGATCAAGAGAGACATCTGAAAAGTTAACAGAGAGGGATATAACCTAAGACTACGTGAAAAAGGGTAGAATTAGCTAGGGTCCCTTGGGATTACCAAACCCATTGAGGGTTCTTAAGTTATAAAAAAAAAAAAAAATCTGAAATAATAGCTCTAAAACGGAAATTTTAGTTTAGGTTCCAGGTTTTAGTATTTTCTCAAAATGATTGATAAACGGTGCATAAATGAAGTGGTAACTTTCATACACGTTTATCTTCAAAACCAGAAATAATATGCATAGCATTTTCCGAAAAATGTCTCATTACGAGAAAAAGAAAAAAATATAATTTGTAATTGTAATGGGCGCATCCGAACTGAGCAACTTTTTTTTATGATCGTAAAGGGTCAAAGAAGAGTACACTAATCCCAAAATCCGAACTGACAACTTGCCCCTCAGAGATACAAGCGGAGGGCAAGTATGCAAGGAATCGGGAGGAAATCCATATCAAATGCCATTAAAAGAAAAGCAAAGGACGACATTGAAACCTAACCTAACCTAACCTAACTTAACTTAACCTAACCTAACCTAACCTTAACCTGAGATTTATTATTTTGTAGTTGAAAAGAATAGGTTTGTATGATAAGTGTTTAATAATTTCTTCACATTCCAAAATCTGTCAAGCGTGCGTCAAAGTTCTGCCGCTAGTTGCTCAGTTCGTACGTTGGTGGTCAGAACCCTTTTTGGCATGTTGCTCAGTTCGGATGTTGCTTATTACTTGATCAGGTAAAAGTTGCTCGGTTCGGACGAGCCGATTGTAAATGCTATTAAAAAAAAACTCAAATCCAATATGACAGATTCAAGATGGCAGTTTATTTTGATTACTTCCTACCCGTTATACCAACGGAGACGGATGTATACCGAAACCCATGAAAAAACACAGCCAAGCAATCTTTGACGGTTCACTAGGTAGAGATAAGAGTGCGTATCTACCAACTGAACCATGACGCTCTCCCGCTTCTCTTACTGTGGCAGCTATCTTAAATAAGTAGCAAATAACACAGACAAGATTTTTATTATTTCCATTAAGTTTTTGGTTAGATTTATTGGTTTTATATTAAAAGCTCAAAACTTTATGCTGTGTTTTTGTAAAAGCAATGAAAGGTCACGGATGGGTTTTCGTCGTCTCATCTTTTCTTCATGTTTGCAATGAAGGTAAAAAAAAAAAAAAATCCAATTGAGAAGGGTGTGACAGGAGTAACAGAATTTTCACTTTTCACTAAAATACGATCCATAAAAATCACTACGATATCACATTATAACTTCTTTATCTAATTACCTAATTTTTTATAGTTCATACCATTTAACGGGATTCCCTACTGTAGAAGGTTGATACCATTAACGGATTAACCAGTGCCATATTTTTCAACAGTTCCGCTTTACCCAACCATTAAATAGTTTCCTTTTGTGGAGACCATAATGAACAGCTAATTTTCCACGTCTCTGTGTAATTACTTTAAAACAAAAACACGCACTTAAGGTTAACAGCATCTTTTAATTATCCAGGGTACAGTTAATCGAGGACGGCGTTTTTTTTTTAACAGACATAAAATAACGACGAGTTTTTACGTCTTCATAATTTTATAATTACTTTACAGAAGTTTCAAATCGTTAACGAAACAAAGGACTTAATTATAAACTGCCTACTCCAGAATGAACGGTGTTTATAACCAGCTGTCTAGTCTGAGTGAAGTGACAAATCTAGTATTACTATGTGGTTAATTTATTTATTGGTATCCTCAGAACATAAAACCAAATGCCTCTTGTTTTGTAGTACTTTGTTAAGCGTAATTTGATATTTTTTCCAGTTCAAGGTTAACTTTAGTTTTTTTTAAACTTAAATACATAACTAATGTTTTGATTTAGTTATGGAGGTCGTTATTTTATTGTTAGGTTATTAAGTTAAATATAGGATTTACTGAACTGATTTGTATTAAAATATACTCAATTACAACCTACCAATTTACAGACAACGAATCTTTAGTTATACAGACAAAATAGTAGTAATTGTGGAAATAATTCTTTATTACGTACAGTTTTATTAAAATTTAATTAGTAGCAGAGAAAACGGTTTGAAATTTGTTACTTATCAACAGTTTTAATGTCAGAACACAATCAGCTACACTGAAGTTACTTGTAGATACGCATTGATTTTATGTTGGTCTTCAGTAATGGTTAACGAATATTTAGTTAAAAATGGAAATGTGGGTAAGGTTAGGGTACATAGCTGACTCACAAACAACTCTATATTCTTAGCTCAATTCTTGGATCTCGCTTAATCTGGTTTATTACATGTGTATTTAGTGATTTCTATACTTTATTTTATATCTGATACTAGGCTAATACTTATAATCTGTTATGGCATACAACGTCATCAATATGCACATATTTATTACTTAATTTCTTATAATTAATAAATAAAATGTTGCCGTATCCAGGTGATCCAAAATGTTTTTTATACGATTTCTAACTGAAGTTTCCCTGTATGACGTATTATGTAAGTTACCAGCTGTATTGTGAGTGATATTATTTGAGAGTTCATAACCTGTGGGATAATATTTATGTCAAAATGATCGCGTAGCAAAACATTTTTATTCTTGCATTTTTAGGTTATCGACTATAATTTTATTTTAGATAGGTTATGTTATCATTGTTGCGTGGAAATTTTATAGGTTCACGTCCTTGTAAAATGGATAATCGTGAACAATAACTTTTAAAGGCACTCTGTTTTTCTTTAAAATCTTCTATGATTTCCTACAAAAACTATAATTTAAAATGACGCTACTCTGGGGGGGGGGGGATATTACTTTTTTATACATTTTGAGGAACCTCGATTATTAAATGATTATTAAAAACATCCTGCTTACGAAGTAGTAAGCTAGCTTAAATTAAAAAAACCTATTTCGTTACTGAAGTAAAGTCAAGAATAGATTCACTTCAGACGTCCCACTTCAGATTATCTCTCCTTATATTGTAGACCAGTCGTTTACAGTATCACCATCAGTTTGGTTCTTAACATCCTTTCTATTCTGGTGTTATGTCTGTTATGTGAACTTATCTCTGAACTGTGATAATTAATCTGACTTCTTCCTCTTCACAACGTTAACCATTTTTGGATTATTCTAAAAACAACATCTGCTTTACAATCGGTTAATTAACTTTTTTTACTTACTACCCGGTGGAACAGGTCGATGTTACCTTCCGAACCAAAGATCTTCGGATGCGTCTATTCACAGTAGCATAATTCCAGATCCGAATTAATTCCAGAATTTCACTTTATCCTTTCCACATAGATCTAGAGAGTACTAAACCATTCATTCCCCAACATGGCCTAATCAATGCAGTCTAACATTCACAATGCCGTCATTCTACAATAGTTGGTTCTAATACTCCAATCGATTATACTTGTATGGCAAAATTTATTCTTCTGTCAGACAGAATTGTTGTATATCTACTCCAGATAAGCAGTAAGTCTCTGTTCCACAGGTTATCACAGACCTATGTAACTTAATTGTAGTATTTTTATACAACAAACAGAATCGGAACAACCCAGATTTTCACAAAAAAGGCTCTCTTTCTTTAAATTTTAATATATTTTTATTGTAATAAGTGTATAAATAAATAAATATATATAAGTTTTCCATCTAAGAGTAGGAATCTGTGTATAATGTAGCCTACATCCTAAGACTTCGATTCAATACAATTTTATAATTAAAGTCGTACCAACACAACACATACATAAAACCTAAATAAATAGTATCCAGATTCCCATTTTGTAAATGCTGGATTGGGATCAAAAAATTAAAATTGTAATGTTATGTAAATTAAAGACATCCGAAGGAAAAAATAACTAAATGACTGAAATTTGATTTAAAGCGCTGTTTAGAATTTATTTTATAAATTTTCACATTTCATCAAAATTTAACCGACATTGTTGAAGTTAGTTTTGAGATATTTGGGGTATTTATCTTACGATTCATTCCACTTCTAAATATCAACCGGTAACATTTAGGTAAATGTTGAACAGTACGTTTTCTGATTGATTAAAATAGTTTTGAGTTGATTTCGTGAAAAATGAAATATCGTGTTATTTTTACGTGGCCGGTACTCTCAATTTTTATTGCTGCTCTTATTATCTGCTGCGATGTTGGAAGTTTAGAGATACGAAATTTATTCGTCAATGGCTAATTGTTTTAGTATTGGTTTGGTTATGTTAGGTTTGGTTAGGTTAGGTTAGGTTAGTTTAGGTTAGGTTAGGTTAGTTTAGGTTAGGTTAGGTTAGGTTACATAAGGCGAAGATGTCAATTCGTACGTTACTGTAGTCTATATTTACAAATATTGAGCAGTTTTGATTTATCTGAACGGAAAATTAAAAGTAGATCAACTTGAGTGATTTTTATTTGTCTATATAGCTATCGGATGCCGCAAGAACAAAAACATCACAAATGTTGTTTAGTAATTTTGTCCCTTTGTGAAACACGTCGTTAAGTGATATACCGTTAGACGTTTTATCACTTTGATCAAGAAAAGTTCGTAGTGGGGTTATTTTCCTTAAAAACAGCGCCATGTGGTAGTAAACTAAATAGTGTGTTCGCGACGTATGGATTTCATTTGTGAGTTGCATATGACCAGCATTTGGAGACACGGGACAAATATGTTACAAATCTAATAAATAAATTAATAATAAAACTTATTCTTTGGTTGGAGCTGCAAAGAGCAAAATTTTATAAGAGTTTCTTTGGACTAATTTTTGGGGTTTTTAATGATGACGATGACTCAGAAACCGACAATTGAAGATCGTTTTGTTTTAGTCTGTAGAGAATACATTTTAGCAAAATTTAATCGAAATTTTTAGAAAATTAGATTTTTTGTATTTGTGGCAGGCGCTATCAAAATTTAAGTTATAGAATATAATTAAAAAAAAGTTTCGATTTGATCAAAATCGGTTGACACGTTTCGACTGCAGAAAACTCCACAGACGACAGACTGATCTTATTTTTAGAGGTCATTCAATCTCGAAACGGATATATCCGTGAAACATAACTTTCTCTATCTACGTTTATGAGAACAAATTAAAAAAAAAGTGTAAATATATAATCACAAAGAAAGCTCAACACAAAATATTCTTAACAGTATTTCTTGCAGACCATCATTAATAAACAATCAAGTCTCCCAAATAACACTGACGTTCTATTTTAAAGGAACACTTTGTGCGGTCAAAATAACAACGTCCACTTTACAATACCTGGATTTCTCATTGTCAAAAAACCGCAGCACACTATATTCAGCATTGGCCATCGCATCAGACTGCTTTTAATTATCTAAACACATGACCTCGGTTTCGCTCCACGTGCTGTCCGCACCATTAACCACATTGAAGCGTGTTTGATCAAGTCATTACTGATCTGTATACAATAGAAACGACCTTGCTCGTCATGCTAGTTAATGTTTTCTACTGTCTGGAATGTATGGCCTACTCTCTAACTCGATCTAGAGTGCATTAACTGTCTTGGATACAAAGTAGTATCGGTATACGGTAGTAATTAGTTTATGGTATTGCTACCGCAGAGTAAATGTTACTTCCAGTGATATTTGAAGGTAGGCTATTACACGTATGATTGCAAAAATGTTTTTTAAGTTACAAAGTAAAAAACTCCATATAAGCGCTCATGGTTTTAGTCTGTGTCAGAGAAAATGAGTAATAAAGTCATTAAGGAGAGACTTGGCGTTTAAGATGATGTGAGAGATTGGTTGTAATAAAGTCATAAGGGAACTTGGGAGGGAGAGGGAGAGAGAGAGATGAGAGGAGGGACGGACGGACGGGCAGGCAAAGAGGAAGAGAGAGAGAGAGAGAGAGAGAGAGAGAGAGAGAGAGAGAGAGAGAGAAGAGAGAGAGAGAGAGAGAGAGAGAGAGAGAGAGAGAGAGAGAGAGAGAGAGAGAGAGAGAGAGGGAGAGGGAGAGAGGGAGAGGGAGAGGGAGAGGGAGAGGGAGAGGGAGAGGGAGAGGGAGAGGGAGAGGGAGAGGGAGAGGGAGAGGGAGAGGGAGAGGGAGAGGGAGAGAGAGAGAGAGAGAGAGAGAGAGAGAGAGAGAGAGAGAGAGAGAGAGAGAGAGAGAGAGAGAGAGAGAGAGAGAGAGAGAGAGAGAGAGAGAGAGAGAGAGAGAGAGAGAGAGAGAGAGAGGGAGAGAGAGAGGGGGAGAGAGGGGGAGAGAGAGAGAGGGAGAGAGAGGGAGGGAGGGGGAGAGAGAGAGAGAGGGAGAGAGAGGGAGGGAGGGAGGGAGGGGGAGAGAGAGAAGAGTATTATGAGTTGAAGATACAGATAAAAGACGATAGGAAGAGGGAGAGGAGAACGAAGTAAAAGAAAATTGAAGAGAGAAGGGAAAAGAATATTAGGAAAAGTGGGATGACGAAGACAAGAATAAGAGAGAAAAGTAGAGGAAAGAAAGAAGAGAAAAACATTTGAGCGAGATAATGATGAGGGTAAGCGTTTAAAGAAAGGACAGAAGGAGGTAATGGGAAGAGAAAATAGTCTGTGTTATAAATATGATTAACGGATGAATGACGAGTGCATTAATCACTAAATCACCTTAATTTCTCAGTATTAATTGTGAGAATACATTAAATCAATTCCCGCTCATCTTGAAATTCAAGTTATTACTCGTATTTAGTGATGCATCTGACCCCGAGAGGTCGGGGAGAAGTTGGCAGCTGCAGGGGTCAGACACAGACAGATATGGCTAGAGTCGTTAACGTGTGACAACTCATGCATATGATCCTTTGCATTCCAGCATTCCGTAAAAGGTTACGTTGAGTTCAAAGTCTCGGGTTATCTTACTTTACTAATTGTAAACAAGAGAATGTGAAATATAAAGACATGTATGAGAGCAACTTAGTATGGCGGTAGATAGTTCTTTATAATGATATAGTTTACTTATTACAGTAAACTAGTTGGTGTTTAAATTATAGCTTCGGAAACAGGTGATAGATTCGTGATAGGGAACTATTGTGATAGATTCAGCCATAGATTTAAATTAATTCAGACAATGAGGTGATTTTTTTAACGTTGGAGACGAGTTTCGGGTCGTATTGTAGTTTAAATATTTTAACTGTACTGATTGCGTGTGGAATAACAGAATAGAGGATGGAGAAATGGGAAGTTAAGAATTGGGAGCCTTGCGAGAGTTCTTAATTACCCAGTATATGGGATAATTTTGTAAACAGTTTTTGACAGATCTACACGTGTCATGGCCTGAGGAAATTGAATAAGTTATTTTCGACACGCTGCCCATATCTCGTCGTTGTGTTGTGTAAGTAAGCACGGCAGCGGCGTCAAAAATTAAAATACGAACTTAAAATTTGCCACTAGAGATTGTAGTTTGATTTGTACAGAATTATATTGAAATTTAGAAAAATCTAATTTATAATGTCAAAATCGCTGATAATTAAAACAGATTTTTGTTCAAATCTTGTGTATTATTCACATTATGAGATAAAAATGTGTAGATTTCAACTCAGAATGTATTGTTACCAATCCTACATTACGATGACAAATAGCGAATTTACCTGACTCTCCCCCCCCCACCTTAAAAAAATGTAATATTCGTCTAGATCTTGCGATGCCGAGATAACGATAAGAGCGTAGAGAGTGAAGACTTTTACATATGTAGAGAGCTTCGAGCACCGGCAGAGCAAAGATAGTGGACCGGTGGAGACTATTTATACATACACATAACAAGGCCAGTTAGGGTACAGCTAACGTCAAAAAGTAATAATATAAACAATTACGAGAATCAAAAGACCTGAGTAACAATTGTTTTAAACAAACTTACTCTACTGGATAAGACCCCTTGATCTACCAAAACAATTTAACATTTTCTACAATTCTCAAGAATTTAGGCATTACATTGAGAGTATCTGTTTGTATTCAGTATGATTGGACTGAGTAAGTACCATGATGACCTCCATCAACTTTTTTTTTTCAAGTAGAAATAGTATACAGACTTTTTGATGAAGTGGCGTCAATTGTTATTTGTATAGTATTTGCTTTTTCGAATATGCTTATGAGAAAGTTAAGTGCAATGGTGTTTTTAATACGATGTAAAATGGTACCGCAGATATTTTAAATTAATAAATTCTGTTGGTTTTCTTGTTATTTGTAACTTCAATAAATTTGCTGTGATTTGTTGTTTGGCGAGGGGTCAAGCAAGGTTCCAAGGCCATTTAAATTGCAGACTACCTTAGAGCGTTGACTTCGTTCACTGCTGTGTATATAGACCCAGGTGCTTTGAGGTACAACCAAACTTCGTCACTTGTCTACAACTGTACATGATTTAGTCTCTTGTTTGAGGACAAGGAGACGATTGGTGCAGAGGACGGTCGTGAGCGTGTGTTAGTAATAGTGTGAAATATTTACTGGTAATTAGGTTTGTAATAGTTGTTTTTTCGTTTGATGTATTTTTCTCAAGTTAGAAAATTCGTTTTGATTTCATATTAAAATGAACTGTGCAAAAACATTGCACTAACTTTCTCAGTTATCCTCAAAACCAATTATACAACACGGAAAATGTTAGTCCATGAACCTTTCGACGATAAAGGGCCTAAACTTGTAACGATTGCAAACCAATTTGAAAATGTAACGGTAGGAATGCGATACTGCTTTTGGACTATTCCTATTTAGAGGTTTAAGACACTTATCACAGATCTGCCCATACAACATAGTGTACCAAGCTTTGAAGAGATTAATGTAATTTATAATATATTACCGAATTAAAGATAATAACTAACAAAACACTCGCACAACAAAATTACTATTCAACCAAAGACTGTTTAAAATTAATGAACAATACGTCCGAATTAGGAATTGAACCCGAACTCAATGGCCCCAAATATATAAACAGCCATGGTATAATTTAAAAGTAAAATATAGAAACCAAAAATTAACACAACCCAACTTTAACACACCACGTGTGATTCCAAGAACGGACTTATCGACTAGCGTGATCTGCTCAACATAGCTGCATTTCCGATCAGCTGTTCGCTGAATACAGGCAAGTAGGTCCCGTTTAACTATCGGGGCGGGCTTAAGTGACATCGTCGCAAACCTGTTTAACTTGTGTGAGTTGCGTCCTCAGAATAAATCGTATTTGATAAAAAACGAATCTTTAATGATGGCGGCCAAATTTCATTATTTTTTTTTCACCAGTTATTCATGAATCGTTATAATCTTCTACTTTCGATTTTGCCACCGCTTTGGGTTATTAATCTTTATATTTCACTAAAATTTAAAGGAAATCGGTAGAAACTATTTGAATATTACGCCTTTGAAAACAGGATCATTGCCATTTTTTGTTCTTTAACTGTCATTTTATTGGAGATAATCACCATTCTTTTTGGTAATTAATCGTTATTGCCGATTTTGAGAAAATCATAATTTTTTTGTATAACAGATATTCCCAAATATCGAATTATGAAAAAAAAAAATTGAAATAACATCTCGATTTATCTGAATTTCAATATGGTTCTACACGAGCAAGAGTTTCATATGAGCACGAGGGGGGGGGGTGAGCCCCCCGATAAAATATCTTAAACATTAAGGACATGTGACACAAAATTTCTTGTTAAGTAGATGTAGTTCCTTTGAACCAATCCAAAGTGACGACATGTCAAAATATAAAACAAAACACTGCATTGCGACTTTTATATCGGACACATAACTGTTTTTAACATACAAATAATTGTGTTGTAATACTCCTTTTTCACCTATGCCAAATTTCATGATCTTATCTTGAACGACAACGACAACCATGAGGACAACGACGACCATGAGGACAACGACAACCATGAAGACAACTACAACCATGAGGACAACGACAACCATGAGGACAACGATGACCGAGAGACGACATGTTGAAAATAATTTTTTTATTTCCTCAAACCATGAAAATTGAAGATCTCTCAAAAACGGAGGTCGAATTTTTTCCGATTACCAAATTTATCCTTTACTTTATAGACTGGGTAAGTAGTTAAGAACTCTCGCAAAGCTCCCATTACTTACTTTCCTATTTCTCTATCCTCTATTCCGTTCCTCCACGTGCATTCACTACAGTTAACATATTTAAACTACAATACTACCCGTAACTCGTCTTCAACATTAAACAATCATCAAATTGGCGGAATTTTAATTTAAAATCGTATGAATCTATCACGAATCTATCACCTGTTTCCCAAGCTGTATTATAAACACCAACTGTAATAAGTAAAGTATATCAATATAAAAAACTATCTACCGCCATACCAAGTTGCTCTGATACATGTCTTTAAATTTCACATTCTCTTGTTTACAATTAGTAAAGTAAGTGAACCTGAGACTTTGAACTCAGCGTAACCTTTTCCGGAATGCTGGAATGCAAAGGATCATATGCATGAGTTGTCACACGTTAACGACTCTAACCATATCTGTCTGTGTCTGACCCCTGCAGCTGCCAACTTCTCCCCGACCTCTCGGGGTCAGATGCATCAGTAAATACGAGTATAACTTGAATTGCAAGATGAGTAGGAATTAACATAATGTGTTATAGCAATTTATGCGGAGAAATGAAGGTGATTTAGTGACTAATACATTCGTCATTCATCTATAATTATTTACAACAAACTATTTTTCTCTTTCCTCATCATCTACTTCTGTTCTTTCTTTTATCTCCTAATTCTCATCATTATCTCTCCCTCATATGCACTTCTCTTCTTTATTTCCTTTACTTTTCATTATTATTATTTTTCTCGTCATCCTCACTCTTCATCTCTTTAATATTCTTTTAATATCTTTTCCTATTTTTTAACCTCCTTCTCCTCATCCTATGTTTCTCTTTCTCTGTCGTTCCCTTTCCTCTTTGTATTATCCTTATTCTCTCATTTTTCAATTTCCTTTATTTTTATCCTCTTCTTAGTAGTTTTCTCACACTCCTCTTCTTTCTATCTTTGTTCAATCTTTTACTTATACTCTTATCTATCTTACTCTCCTTTCTAATTTCATTTCTTCTCTCTTTCATCTACTTACCTCTTTCTTTTTTCTCTGTTGTATTCCCCCCCTACTTTTATCTCTTATGCTCTCCCTCCTCTCGAATGTGCATCTTTTTAGCCGACTATAAACATATAGTCATCTTCCTCTTCGTTCTTGCTGTACTTCCCATTTATTCTTTTTAGTCTATTATATTTGTTAACCTTCTCTTTCTTCTCCGTCTACAAATCGTCGCCGTTCTCTCCATTGCCTTTCTCTTTACTCTTTCCTCTACTTCTTTATAGCCTCGTCTTACTCTCGATTAATTATTCTCCTTTTGCCCTTTAAAGTCACTATCGCTCTTCTCCTCACTCTTTCCTCTCCTTAAACTCGACCTTTTCTTTCTCTCTATTATCATTATTCTCTGTTCCTCTCTTCATCTTTCTTCCCCTCATCTTCCTCTTTCTCTCTACTTCTTTACTTTCTTTTTCTTATCATCTCTCTTTCTCTTGGTCTTACTTATTTTCTCTATTTCGCCTTCATTCTGCTATCATTATCTCCTTCCTACTCGTTAAGGTCCTGATTTAGAAATTGCTTTATGTTTTAACCTAACACCTGTGTCTTGGCAAAGATTTTGCGACAAAGAGAATCATGTTATGTTTTCGATATTGACGCTGTTACCATAAAGATATAATCTTGATGTAGCCTACACAGAAGAAGTCAGATTGATTTGATCCCACTGTTAGTATTAAGTAGTGATGGTAAATCAAATTAACTGACTACAATCACTAGATAAATTTGACCAACACTTCGTTCGTTGTTTTATTTCATTTAGTTAGTTTGTCGATCTTATAATTGCCAACATTCCTTCAATTGTACAGTTTTCATTTAAATCCTGATTTATTTTTTCTTATATTCCAAATCGATTTAATTATCTACAAGAAATACTAAAAACAAACCAATTAGATTGATTACCTTCCGTTTCAAAAGTAAGATGGTTTCTAATAATCCTTAAATAAAAACCCATTCATTGCGGTTTACAACGTCTAGATAACGTTTGTTATATACACAGCAGGTAGAGTTTATTTGTCACCCCTGGGCAGCGACAGTTTAATTTAAATGTCGCTTGGTATCTCAAATTGGATTAGTTTCAGATAGTGACAGTTGCACAGGAGGAGGGAGTTAGAGTAAATTACACAGTCAATTTGAATATAAATCTTGATTTGACCAACGTAACTTGTTAATGGTGAATTTGCAACCAAATATACAACCTTTTGGAACTATTTTTACAGACGGTATAGTATTTTATATAATATCGATTGAAGTAACTTTTATTTTAAGTGGCAAAATACGATGGAATGAAAACAGGCAGAATGGGGGAGGGTTAAGTGAACATACCACCCCGAGAAACTGTTACTGTGAGTAATTGTCATTCAAGTTAAACGTCACTCCAGGTAGTGTTCCGAATAACTTTGTTTTTTTTAATCGGTGTATAACGTTCTTTATTTGAATTGGGTTACTCTCCAACAACAATGTTTAATTACAAAATGGTAATTATTTATTTCATTTATGTGAAACCAATTGAAAATAGTATTTTTGAATAATATACATTTCTTTTTTTTTTATTTTTAAATTCAGGAATAATTTGCCAACTCGTTTTGTAAACATCTATTTTTAAAGTAGAAACATATTTATTAAATGATTTTTTAATATAGTTAATTACCTTAGAGGTTGTCCACAGTCCGTATTATAGTTATGGCTACAACCTCTAAGGTAATTAACTATATTATATATTGAACAGTCCAAGGCAACACATTGTACTTTATAAAATGATTTTTGATAACACAAAATTTATTAGTAGCTGCCATAAGAAGAAGGCAAAATTAAGATTTTATCAAAAATCGGTTTTTACGATTTTGATCAAACCTCTAAGGTTAGGTTAGGTTAGGTTAGCTCTAAGGACCCAAACCAAAATGTATTAGTTGCCATTTCTTCAGAAATACCGCTTCATGTACTACCTTAGGGTTAATATGAAAGACAAAATTACTCAAAGTAAGGTTTACAAATTTCATTCAAATTTTGGTGATAATTCTATCTCTCTTTCCTCTCTCTCTCTCTCTCTCTCTCTCTCTCTCTCTCTCTCTCTCTCTCTCTCTCTCTCTCTCTCTCTCTCTCTCTCTCTCTCTCTCTCTCTCTCTCTCTCTCTCTCTCTCTCTCTCTCTCTCTCTCTCTGTCTCTCTCTCTCTCTTCTCTCTCTCTCTCTTTGGGTTAAGTGGAAGAGAGGACCTGATGGTCCTAACTTCGCCCAGAATAAAGGCTCAAATCAAATTAAATCTCTTTCTCTTTCTCTAACGTCCTATTCCTTTATCTAAATTTTCCCTAATTTTCATATTAGGGAAATAATCATATTCCTTCTCTCTCATTGTCTATCTGTCTCTATCTTTCTCTCGTTCTAATTTCCTTTCGTTCTCTCTTTGGTCTTAATCATCCTTTCTTCTTCATTGAATAATGTTTGTTTTCCTATTCGAACTCTGGTTTTGCTCATTTTTCTCTTCTCATGGGTTCCTTTTCCATTTCCCATCACAACACATTTTTTTTTCACTGCACATCGTCATCTTTCTCTTCGTTTTCTCTCTCTCAAATGCCCTTCTCTCTTCTCCTTGTCCCCATCCTCGTTTTTTAGTTTATTATCATTCCTCTCGTTCTTCTCACCCTCGCCTTTCTCTCCATTTTATTTCATTTACTCTTTTCTCTCCTTCTCCCCAACATCGACTTTCTCTACATTGTCCTCTCTCTAGAGGATATATATATATATATATATATATATATATATAATTTAAATATTTTGCAAAATGTTTGTGAAAATCATTTCGAATTAAAGAACTGTCGAAATTAAGAAGTGAATATGTATTACAGAAAGATGAATTAAGGCAGCTACTGACATTTTGTTGTATCAGAGGAACGGAAAGAAAGGCACTTTGTAGGGATAAAGTTGAAATTGTATTCGGTTATCCTGAAAGGAACCTTTTGTGATAAGAATTGTTATCTTACAGCGATATTTAAGATTATGACCTAGAACTGTGTTCAATACCACAAATAAAGGTTATTATGATTCTGGAATAATTAAAAGAAAACAAAAATGAACGCCATTAAAAGCTTTTCTTTAAAAATTAAATACGATTTAAACCTATATATATATATATATATATTTTTTTTCATTTCCATGATTTTTACTTTTTAAATGAGTTTTACCGAACTGATATTTTCGGTGACGAATAGGTTGTTTTGGGTGATGGATAAATGAGAAAGTTTATACAAAGTTTTTACGCCGTTAATTTTTGTTTTGATTTTAAAATTGTCAGAAACAACAACCATTTAATTTTAAGCTTCCTTAGAATCCGCAACCGTTTTCTTGGAATTTCATGATCGCCGGATAGTACAAACACCACTAAACGTAAATGCAATAAATTTTTACCAGGAAAATGTCGTGACAAAAGTCCGACCGTCGTGAGTCTATAATTAACTCTAAATGGAACCGTAGCGGAGACATAATCACCATGTTAGAACCATAAATAAACCTTTCAACGAACCATTAGCAAGTATAGCAGAAGAGATCAGCGACTAGTTCTGCTTCATCGCACAACCCAATAAATTGTATTTATTCAAAGCTAATTGCACCATTACCATCCTCGGCTCTCTACATTGCTTGTAATATATCGCCTGGAGTATGTAGATCACAGAATTTATGAAGCTGAGTTTACTACAGGTAATATAGCTGTCCTTACAGGTTCAGGCCTACTAACTTAGTATTTAGAGTGAAGGTGTGTTGGTGAAGTGTTAGCGCTCCTCTAATATAAGTATTCGCGTCCTTTATCAGGTAAAAGCCTTCAAGGAAGTGGATTTTTACTTGTTATTTAAAGGCGAAAACCCTCTTGTTTATCATCGTCTCTAAAAAAAGATCATTAAATAGAGACACCTAGCCCTCTAATACTCTATTAGCGTTGGGCTCGAAAAAGAACATGAGACCTGATAGGAAAGATGAAAGAGAGGGATCTATACCAAGACTACATGAAGAAAGCTGTAGATTCACCTAGGATTCCTCGGGCATGCCACACCTGTACTCACTCTGTGAGCCCCTGAAGGTAACTGGAAGTCATTATAAGGACATGTCTTCGACTGGTTTCAAATAGTTCAGTTACTTTCATATCGTACGTAGCTTTATAGTTTATATACAGATTTAATTAAAACAATTAATTTTAAAATTTCATTAGTTTTCTTAAATCTACATTTAAAGAATCACAGCACACATACTTTAAAACAAAATAATAATATTAATATTTGTATTATTTACTAACTTTTAAACAATCACTTATTTTCAAATACGTCTGACTGCAGTTCGACATCACACTGTCATTGTTGAAGACAAGAAGTTTTTTTACGTTACACAATTAAATCACACTGCATGTAAACAAAACCACATAACATTTCATTTGTAAAAAAATTTACATAATTTAAAAATAATCACCATTTCTGGGTCGTTAATTTATTAGCGAGTGATTTGTTTAAATATTCAACAATGACAGTGTGATGTCGAAACTGCACTCAGACGTATCTGAAAATAAGTGATTGTTTGAAGATTAGTATATAATACAAATATTAATAATTTAACAATTCAGGAAGTAGTAATACAAAAAAAAGAATAATAATATTAGTATCATCTTTATGATTTACATGCTATATTCTAATATTTTTTTCTCAGATTCTGTTGAGTGGGTTGTCTGAGATTGGGAAGAACAAGAAAAAAATTCGTTTAATGTCACTAAACTTTAACATTTCAGTAAAATTTCAACGAAATCAGGCTAGCCGATTTTGAGAATTGTCGTCTTTAGAACAGCCTAAAGGCTGATTTTTGTGAGAAATGGAGACCAATAAGTTTTGTTTGGATCATTGGAGGAATTTGATCGAATTTTGATCAAAATAATCATATCTGATTTGAGAAATTAGTAATTTTGTGTTTTGTTCTTATGGCAGTTACTCCTACATTTCCAGTTTACGAAAAAATGAAAAATCTCCCGTGATATGGCCATAATATATCCACATACCAAGTTTTATTAAAATGGGTCAACAAATTTGGGCTATAGAACACTATATATACGGCAGACACTAGACGGACGACACATAAACATTATTTCAATAACCCTTTTTTGGATTAATAGGGCTCTAAAACCTCGACATCGATTTGTTGACCAATTACATAACTCCTTCTATACTACGTATCTATGAAAAAGTAAAAAAGTAAATTACAAAACGTAAGCCTGAAATAGTCTTTTATTATTTTGTATGTCTAATATCAAGTTATACTACACTGCATTTATTTGAGAAAGTAGTAATAAATAAAAGTTAATTCTTGTGATTTTACAAAGTTTTCATAATACAATTAAAATTAAACTTAACCATCAATTCATCTCTCTACCTTTCGGGGGGAACTATACCTCATTCACTGAAGAATTTCACCTCGCTATCATACCTCATTCACTGAAGAATTTCACCACGGTATCACGCCGTAGTGACCTATCAATTACGCGGGTAAATATGCCACCAGTAAAATTTACAACATATGTTAAACTAATCGGAACGCCATTGAATTGTACAAAATCTACAGTTAGAGCCATATAAAACTAACTGTATCCCTTAGCTAATTGAATTATACCAAGGGTTATGTATTACTTTACGACTGTTTAATGTCAAGACATGGCAAAACAGCTGTTCAACATCTGTTGGAATACCGTTGCTAGGTGTTTTCTTTATTAAGACGTTCCTAGTCAGCTGACTGTGAGAAATCTGAGATTCACAAGGAAATACAAGATAACAGCACAAATTTGTTTAAAGAAATTAAAAAAATTAACGTTTTTATCTTCGACTATACTGTAAAACGATTATTTGGAAGTCATTATTCGAATTGTAACGTTCGAATTTTCTATTACCGTACAGATTTTTCATTACGATAAAAATTTTCAACCAAACACAGATCAAAATCGTCCGATAATAACCAATAGTTATGGTTTTTACAACTATAGTTAGTTCTGAAGTTAAGTCACGTGATCTTCATTAATACCTAACGTAATTGTACTATTCAAAACTTGTATATGGGGCCAAAAACTGATATGTCTCAGTAGTTTTTCTTGTATATTTTTTATGTGTATAATAAAATAAATGTCGTAGGAATTAATTATTAATTTATTTGAGCTTTATTATATCTATAATTAGGTGGATTTTTAATTATGCCCCTTTGATAAAAATGATTTCTTATTTTGGAATACTCTATATATTTCCCTATCTGAAGTAGTGTACTGAATTATTGTATGTATCCATTAAGGCACTCGTTTGATGTTTAAGCACGAGTGAAGTTACTTAGTTACTTGAAATTCAAGTTTTACTGGCTATCACTAAACGACTGTTGCATTAACTACTATTAATAAAAATATAAATATAGTTTCTTAGAGTCAAATGTATCCTTGTCTTTGGTTAAGATGGTGTTACAGCTGTTTCGCGACTAATCGTATTTTCCAACAATGTACGAAACATATTAAAATTCAAAAAAAAAATATATATACAGTTCATGTTTAATTCTACGTCTATTTTGACGTCCTCATACCGAATAAAACACAACACAAAAAAGTCAGACATGTTTTAACTTTGTTGTCAACAGAAGACATAGTTACTTAAAAAAAGTTTGTCAGATGATAGGCAGTGTTGCCAACTGCAATGAAGAAAATATCCCGACGGCGACTACCGACTTGATAATTTTTTCATATATATAGGGTTGGTTGTTAAATTTACTTAGGAATTTAAAAAATAATAGGTTCTTTTCGTAGGTTATTGTAGCTTTCTATTTCTTCTTATCTGTGTTATCTGTTACTTTACAACCCCAAACTATGTAAAAAAAATTCATAGCTCTACGCATCTTGGATCCAAAGATATGTTTTACAGGTAAAAACACCCTTGGAGTGGAACATTTTCAAAACCCTTTCTTACTACGCGTTTACAGACCTACCCCAAACTATGTTTAAAAAAAATGTTAACGTCGCGGGACGGTAGACAGAAGTGAATATTTTAACTATAAATTTTAAATATTAATAATACGCTAAAGCACGCTAATAGAAGTTTCATTTCAAATTTTAAAATTTATAGTTTTTTATGTTTATGCTGAGAAAGTTGGTGCAATATTTTTCGTAGATTTTTAGTTTTATTACGTATCGGTATGTGAGAAAGTTTGTGCAATATTTTTGCATTGATTATTAGTTTGACTATGTATGGGAGTCAGAGAAAGTTAGTGCAATACTTTTCGTAGATTTACGTTCGTCTGAAAACGTCGTAAAACAAAAAATAGTAGATTATTTAAATACGCAGCATAACCGTTGTTGTACGTGTACTGTTATTTTCGTGACGATTTTTCCTTTCACCACATCGATTTAACAGCAAAAAGAAAAAAAAAATTACCTACCGGGCGTAAAGAAGTATTCACTTCAAAAATTCATAGCTCTAGGCTTCTTGGATCCAGAGATTTCGTAATCATTCTGTGGGTTTTAACACATATATGACAATTAGAAAAAATATGGATTAAATATGATCCTTGGGAACAATTAAATGTTTGAGAATTTATCAGATTTCGAGTGAAAAATATTTTTAGACTTCGGAGGACTCAAAACAAAATTTTAACCCGATTTTAATCTTGACAGCGCAAGTATTATGACTACCCGTATTTCCTCAGTTAACGATTCTATAGTGATGAAATCTTAATAATTTCAGAATAAGAAAACCAATTAAAACTCGTATCAAGAATAAATATTTTAAGGGCCTCCAATTTATGGAACCGATCATTTTTCAAAGGCCTATTTTGCGAATTTGGGTTGACGTTAGCCACCGCTCGATTTTACGGTTTGCTTCCAATATACCTCTAATGCAAGATATATCGTCATTTTTATAACAGTGTTACTTTTTCATACATTTCTATCATATTTGCACCATAAAATGACGTAAATAGATTTGTTTATAATAAAAAAAACAATACAAAATATTGTACGGATTGGTCTACAGTTTTTGAGATATTACAAGTGGTTTATTTGCGAAGCTGCATATTATAAAAATAAAAAATAAAAACTTTCAAGATATATAATAACATGGTGTAAATAAATATTACAGCTAAATTACAATAAGTATTTATTTACATATAGTTCGTAAATAAGAAAAAGGTAAATTAAAAAAGAAAAATATGTAGACAATTTACGTTTAGCAGATTATCAAGTTTACTTGCTTAATTAATTGTTTTTTTTGTTTATTATCTATAAAACAAAAACAAAAATATACTGTTTTTCCTTTAGATTTGAGGGATTTATGTTTATTTTATTGAATGTTAACAGACATAGTGTTTTTAACTAGTAGTTTTCCTTTACCGTGCATACAAGAAAATGTATTTTTTTTTATGCCGATTCGAATGATTAATAAATTAATAAGCAGTGAATTGGTTGACACTTTTACAAATATGAGTACGGCTTGGCTCACTTAGCTGCGGCTGAGGCGAGTAGTGAACAGTCGAGTATTTGATGATAATGTTTTCCGTATGATACGGTACACCCTTGTCTTCATTAATCTCATGGCAATATAAACGTTAAGCAAACAAAGAAATTAATAGTACCTCAGTATACACATCACATCCGCTTCAAAAATGTCGATTAATTTGAAAATGTTATTGTGTAGACCACTGAATAATGTTATTGTGTAGACCACAGAATAATGTTATTGTGTAGACCACAGAATAATGTTCGATGGTCAATTGGTTAAATATTAACTCCATCCAGAAATAATTTTAACAACACTTCAACCTTCAATGACAACAGCGTGATGTGTGATTGCAAAACTGGAAATTTGCAGTTTTATTGTACATTAGAATTTTTTTTTTTGCCAAATTAAAGAAATCACATTATCCACAATAAACAGATATTTGATCAAGACGTCGTTTCAACGACGAACGCATCATCTTCAGTTATCACATGTAGCCTACACGATCATTACATGGTGTGAATATCGTCTTGAACAAATTAAATGTTTTCAGAACAGTCTTCTTTTCTTTCATTTGGTGACGGAATTTTCCTGGTTCGCTCATTTTAAGTTATTCTTTTGAAAATACAAAATTTTATTAGGCGAAACTACATTGCGAGTCGGAAACATTTGCAGCGTCTAACCTGCTTTCTGTAGTTGTTGAATAGAATGTTCCGTTACGTTGAGATTTATCGCGGCAGAAAGAAAGGTGCAGTGGACAGCGTCTGTGCCAACATGACGTTTCGCAAAGTAAAGTATGGAGTCGCTATTCTTCAATATATTTTGTATGGCGATGGTGGCTGTACTGGGAAATATTTGTTGTATTGTCAACTTGAGTTTAAAAGCGAAAACTAGGTACAATTTCTAAGGGAAAAGTTTAGGTACAATTAATAGTGGAATTCCAATGTACTGAAGGATACTACAGAATGGAATAGTTTCACTTTTTTACTACTTCACGTAGTAGTAAAGGAAAATTGACGGATAAAACATAATATTGGGGGGAGGGGGATTCGTAATAATTAATGAAAATGTGTTGAAGGTTATTATAGTTTTAGGTTTAATTTTATTTCATTATTAGTAGATATGTAAGGTTAGAATTAGTTTATAAGCACGACCCTCAGATGATGATAACCGTTTTATCGAAATGTACATCAGGGCATTTAGTGGAAATAATTAATAAAGAACAATTAATCGGATAATTGTGTTTTATTTTAAAGTTTCTAGTGATTGTGGTTAGAGGCAAATTCGAATCATTATTGTTTTCAAGACATATTTTATGAAAATGTTGAACTGAGAGATGAGCCGAGGACAGGGTGTTTCCATGGGAATAAAAAGAATGTTTTTAATACAAACTGAAAAACTATTGATATTAGAAAAACATGTACACAATTTTTTTAAGGCTTATAAAATGTCTTCTAATTTGTTGTTTTTGTTTGTTCTGCAATAAAACTTAACTAAGATTTGGTTATTTAAAGTTGGAGGTTTATCAAACTCTTCATAAACAAAAAAATTGCACCTAGGTCTCGTTATTAGTACAAAAATAAATAGTAAATTTCAAATTAAAAGAAAACAAAATTCTTTTTTTGGAACTACTTTTTATTTGAGTTTCGTTCACCTCTCAACGACAATCATTTATCAAGACATGTCCAAGTAACATTTCGATATCGAATTACGTACGAATTTTTATTACTTAGAATATTTAAAAATGGTAAAGTTGTGGACCAAAAAAGATGAATTATGTTTTTGAAGAAATTAAAGTGACGATTCTAATTTAACTTGTATTATAAATAATCAGCATTTAAATTTTAAACCGATAAAAAACTCTGTCAAAATATAACAATAAAAAAACAAAATAACAGGATTTTTATAACCTACAAACACCTGAAACGTATTTTCGAAGTGAATTAATTTTTATATTATTAGTAAAAAGAGATAAAAATATTTATACGTACTTAGTTAACACCGAAATATTTAGATATATTTTGGTAAATTTGTATTGTAGAAAAGTAATATACAAAAGAAACAAAATTCCACAAAGTTAAAATGATATTTTAGAATTTGTAAAAATATTGTCTAATTTTCATATCAATAACAAAAAACCGAGCCTAATTTTCCCGTTTGTGATAGGTGTCTGATATTCTATATTTACGTCAAGACGCTTAGAGTAATTAATGAACTAAAAAGAAATTGAGGATTTTTTAAAATATACCCTCGAAAACCCCCATTTGATAACTCACCTTATTTAATACCATTCGATAATACCATGAACACCATTTTACACTATTGTTTAAAGGTAAGGGTACATTTGATACAAATTCGAAGTGAATTTGAGGCTATCACAATTTTGTGTTTTTTTAAAATTATTATAGATTCCCCCAAATTTTAAGTTATTGAAAAAATGAAAAGGACTGGATTCATGGGGAAACATGAACGGTCTGATTTAAATAGGTCCACACCTTTGGTCTGTTTAGATTACTGGACAAATGGCAGACGTTAGACAGACATCACTCCAATATATATATTCCTTACCTGACCTGAACTTCACGTAAATAATTTTCGTACGCCTACAAATTCGTTTAAACCTATTTACATTTTGCTTTAACGAAACGTAGGCCTACTGTATATTATTGTACAGTCAAACAACGTAATATCCAGGAGGCATGTCACCAAACTTCATTCTCGATTTATTGGGCAATGTAAATACAGAGGCAGGCCTACATTGACGACATCAAGTACAATCCAAACTTCCATATTTGTTATTTTATTATATAAATAATGTTTTTTGTGCAGTGAAAATGGTGTTGACACAAATGCCATAATCACTTAGATATGAATTGTACATAATAAAGTACTTATTTAACGATTTCAGAAAATAGAAGCTAATATTCAACACGTATGGTACAATGCATATTTACCTAAAAAATTAAATTACTTTGTTCTTGTAGTGTACAGGAAGACTTCTTTTCAAACATTTATACTTATGCGATTCTAAATTGAAAAAAAAAACTTATTACATATTTTAAAGGAGTGATAATGTCCAAAACTTTCGAGGTTTGTTCTATTTAACACCACGTGTTAATTCAATTACAAAATAAACATGCTGGATCGTGTCATACTAATATTTAAGTATTCAACAACATTCATAATCTAAGTGTTGCATTTTCTGTATGTTTCTAATCAGTTTTTCTGTATTTTATAAACATTTTTCATATTCTGTACTGAAGAATATTACAGAGTAAGACCTTAGCTTAAAAACAGGTGCACTAGGTCATAATAAACCGATTTCATCGTTATCATTGTAATATTGTTTAGGACAAGTTTTAGATAAGTGATATGACGATGTTTCTGGTCCATTTACGACATCTTTAGCACCAAATGTTTAAGGTCCTTTTTAAATTTTGTAGAATACAGTTTGTGCACTGTCAAAAGTTTACCTCACAGAACTCCAGTCAATTTAAAGTGAAAACGATCAAATGATAAACAATAAACAACACAATTCATCTCCAGCTGTTGGAGGCGGCCTATATCTAAATTTAGAAAGTTGTTAATTACAGTCAGCAGGTACAATATGTGTGACTCTGTGCGCAATAAATTAAATCGGGAAATCGCAATGACCTTAATTGGCGTAATTAATTAATTATCTCTAGACTGTCGACAAGTTCAAGGCCTTGTCTGGCGCAGTGGGTCAGCTTGTTTCGCTCATTAAGAACACTCACTTCAGATCTACAACTATTAATAATAGTAAGGAGGTAAGTAAAGAAATAAAACTGGTACTATCTTTCTCACACATCCATCTTCAAAAACCGTTGGTATATCCTTAAAAATATCCCGATAATACGCTTAGGTAAGTTTTTGTAGCACTGAGTCCCCCTCCCCATTGTATGGTAAATAATTTCATACAAAAGAGTCGTCGTTATAAAAATTTTTATTAAGATATTTATAAATTTAAATAGTGCTTATCCTTGTTCCGCTTGTGTTACAGCCATTCTTTTGTTACGGACGTGACAGTTACATGCATTACAACTTGGAAAAAAAGAAAAGTTAATTTTATTTTGTAAATTGTTAAAGCTAAACTGGTAGGTATTTTTTTATACTATTTTTGCTCTAAATTTGAAAATGATCATATTATTGGTTTTGATGTATAGTTCAACTAAGTTGGAGTTACGGATGTGACTTGAAAAGCATTTTTTGTCTTCTGACATACTGTTACAATTGTTAAAAAGTCTGTTAATTTCTTGGGAAATTTATGAATTAAATTTTTGTCAGCTTATCTTAACCAACATTAGTGTTCAATCTTAAAATCCTGTAATAAAAAATTGATAAAAACGTTACGGACGTGACACTGGTTTGTTACGGACGTGACAATAAACTCAACAGTCTGTTAAAAGTACTTTATTTTACATTAAAAAATTTTCAGTGCTCTTCTTACATTCATTTTAGTTAAAGTAAGACTTATTGATCTATAAATGAACATAAACAAACTTAATTACATCTTAAATGTGTGTTTGGATCAGGAGGAATTATTGTGAAATTGTTATAAAAATGTATTAATCATTAATGAAACAGTTATCATGTTTGTAAGCCACAATAACTTATTCATAAAGTTCACTGATATTCTTGGTAATTTTCTTACAATTAGTCACTGATAAGTATAAAGTGACTAGATGTATACCAACTTCAGAGATGAAAATATCCACAAAATAAAGAATTCTGCTACAAGATATTGTAGGTAATATTAAGTTAATATATTAATAAACTTTAATAAACCTTTTACTGAGAAATTCAGAAAATAATTTTTTTAGTGTTAGGTGTATGTTTGTAAAGAATGGCTGGTTATAAACTCTTTTAGAACGCAAATCATATTTTATTGAAATTAAGTTTTTACGTCGGCAGTCGATTTTAGTTTTTTGCGAATTATCCCTGACCCGTAATTATATTATACTTACAATTTGACATACTAATTTGGGTCACTGATTTTACGTTTCACAAATAAAAAAATTGAAAAAATTCAGTAGAGGCAGTAAAAAATTAACTTTTATAACTACTGTATGGATGACGTTTTGTTTTTTACTTATATCTTCCCGAATAGTCATTTTTATATAAATATACGTTTATTTTGTCTACTTGGAGCTGTATTTTAAAAAAAGGATCAAAAACGTTAGTTCCGATTAATGGAACTCGCAATTTGTGTTTCGGTCTTATTGGAGATACGCCGTATTTTGAGTTACAAAATATAATCATCAGATATGACTAAAGTATGCCTCTGTACTTGTACCAAATTTAATCAAAATAGGTTCACTCGTTTGTTGTAGAGCACCGATTCGACGACAGCTAGATAAAACAGGTCGTCGACGGATAAACAGCATTAAAAAAAACCTTTTTTCATTTTTTTAACCCATCGTTATACGTGCTTATACTAATTATGTGTAAGGATAGGGTGGGAATATTCCCAGTGGGAAGGAAATTAAAAATGGGAAAATACCCTGGAGTTTTTCCAAAGCTCTTTTGAATTACCAAAAAGTGTTTTTCATATTTCGTGTTTTTTATTAATTTATATACTTTAAAATATTTTTTTTGACTACATTAAAGATGTTAATAAAGAGGGTATCCCTCTACTTAATTCATCTTCTCAGAGCAGCTTCGTAGAGCCTCTACAGTTGTAAGCTTCATTTATGAATTGCGCAGCACATGACTATGGACTTTACGATGGTCAGAGGGAATCTTACCGACTACAGTGATAAACACAGTCATTTTCTAGGAAGTGTCTTTACGAAGGGTTTTATGGAAGAAAGTATAAGATCATGCCTTTGTTGTGGTGGAGAAGGTTAAGGGGAATTTGTGATATTACGGATGTGTCCAACCGCATCTTAGACGCTCCAGTCACGTTTGCAGCTACAGAACGCACCTTTATCACGTTCTCAAGGTATCATAGTGAAAAGAGGAACCGCCTGTCAGCTAAACGAGTTGCCAAGGTGATTTATCTCTCCTAAAATTGGAAACTTATGAATATCTATCCGAAACCATAAAAAGAGTAGTGACCATTAGGTGAACTAACACAAGGTGCTAGAAAAGAAGAATAAAAAAACACGCAAGAGAACGAAAAGGTGGATGAAGAAGAGCAGAACAATTGGAAACTTGCGAATATTTAACTTAAACAAAAAAAGAGCAGTGATCGTTCAGCTTCTGGTGCAACGCTTGGTGTTACCCAAGGTGCAAGAAAAGGGGGAAAACACAAGAGAGAGAAAAGGAAGAAGAATGTAGAGTAAGAAGAGAATAAAGACGAAGAACGTGGACCATTTATAAATTATGAACGTGGTTAAGATTTAAACAGGTGCATCCTATTTTAACTTGTGTTCTAGTTACAATTTTTGCTTACATATTCTGGCTTAACCTTTACATAATAATCGAATTCTTTTTTGTTGTTAATGGTTTCTAAATTCGTATCATATTCAGTATTATAGTAGTAAATAAAAAAAATGAGATCTAATTGCTTGGCTTTTATGTTCTTGCCGCAACTGAAAGTAACATTTGTTTTTTTTATTTTTATCTTATCTTATATTTTCAAAATATTTTGTCATTATTGTAATTGACCTTTGAAACGTAAACAAACAGTATTGATATCATAAACATAAAAAATTAAGATGAATAATATGGTTTAGCTTTTAAAACTCTAATATTCCTAGAATGTAAATTCCAGGGAATTTTACATAAATATGTGCGAAACCTTTAAAACTTATAATTTCGTGAACAATTTGATATATATATATATATATATATATATATATATATATATATATATTTATCGTTAATTAAACGTTTTGTATGTCACAGGAATGTGACAATTTCCGTAGCTCATATTGCTTGCGTTGTGGGGTTCAAATTTTCATAGGAAAGTAGTTTTTGTAGGCTACTATTTAAATTGAATACCTTTGTCAAAGTAGTAAATGATCTAACTATCACTATATATACCACGTACTAACATTAATTATTTTTTGATTAAATATTTTGGGATTTAATTTTTTGAGGTCAGAACGTGAATTTACAATAATTGTGGATAAATTAAGGAAACATTTCGACATAATTGATTGATCAGTTTACTCTATGATCAGTTGTACAAAATGTTTTATTCAATTTAAAATTATTTTTAGCTGTGTCTTTGCAAGTTCTGTGTTGCGAACGTGTACAGGATCCATGTACACTGGATGAGAACTCCTGCACATACCACTGACAAAACTAAAATGTAGAAGAATTCCTGGCAAAACGACAAAGGAACAGAAATAAAACGTTGGATGGATTTATTAGAGGTAGATGTTGTGAATTTAAATAACAAAGCGAGACCTATGCTAGCCAACAATGTACATGCACGTGCATTTATCTTGTAGAATCGTACCGGATCCGGCAGTCCAAGGTTGGGTTCGTTGCATTTCCGAAGAATTTCCTTTCCTTTAACGTGTCAATAACATGCAGCTTACGACGACCGACTTAGTTATTCTAGAAGATACAGCGCATTGGAGCCACGAAATTTATGTACCTCGTTGACAGAGAAAAGCGAGAAATATTTTAAAAACTCAAAACTGGGGGGGGGGGGGTAGCTCGTGTAAGATCAAAACTAAAAATTCTTAGCGGACGATTTTGACTAAATTCGGCTAATTGTAAAATTTAAGATTTCAAACACAACTAATTAATCTTCCTAAAAACAACAGTTCAGGCGTTATCGATAAAAAAAACGCAAAAAAACTTTCTTGGAGCTATTATAGGAGACAATTTTTTACGGTTATACAATTTCGGTAATTCAGTAAACTTTCAACAAAATTTGTAGATTACCGACCCAAAACCGTTGTGAAAAATTGAAACTATAAAAGAAATAAAACGTAAATATATTAACCGCTGATTCTTATTTCATTTCTATTTAATTTTTGACACATATAAAAGCGACAAATGTTTAAAAACTCCAAAAACGTATAATCCCATACTTTTTTGCTAAACGTTTTGCTAAACGTTTCCCACAAAAAACGTTTTGCTATTTTGAAATACAGCTTTTTCTCGCATATTTATTACAATACGTAATATTAACAATTTGTATTTTGTGATTTCGAAAAATGTTATTATTCATATTTGTTAATAAATTCCTGTCAATTGCATCAATTTAATTTTACATTTTAATATGAAAGTATTAAGATTGCAGATGGCAAGTTTCAATTTCATCCGGTTTTTGTTGGTTTTTTCTTGTTGTTTAAAGGCGAAAAACCTTTCGGTTGTTATCGTTTTGTAAAAAAAAGGAAGAAAATAACACAAAAGAAAGACTCATAGCCCTCAAATTACGTGAGTGTCAGAAGAGACCAATATTAAATCAAGAGGGATCTGATAAGGATAGATGGAAAAGGGGATCTAATCCATGACTACGTGAAAAAAGTTGTACATTCAGCTAAGTTTCTACGAGATTGCCAATCCCGTATTCACTAGTGTGAGTTAGCGATGTTGATACTCGGGTGAAATGGATACTCGCATTACTCGGTTTCAAATTATTTCAATACTCGTATTATTATTTCGAAATCGAGTATTTGCGCAGAAAGATTTTGCGTATCGGATTCGAACTCAGCTTTACCAATCAGTTCGTTTTAGATAAAACTACACTTTTGCGTTCTATCTGTTAGACTGATCCACCAAGTATTTATGTATTTAAACAATATGTGATTGACACTTGTAATACGTAATTAAATGTTATCCTGCCTCGACACAAATTCAGTAATTTAACGTTAGTACAGTTATTACCAACATTAATAATTTAGTTGTTATTTAAAATAAGTTAAATTACTATATTTTTTATAAAGATGGTAACCTATTATTATTTATTTAAATATAAATAATAACAATTAAATAATAATTTAATTCACTTTTTGTTAATGTGGAAATAAACGAATATTATTATTTTAAATTGAACTTGTTACCCAATCTAAATCATTTTAACTCAAAATCGTAATGTTTAATTAATGTGTAGTGAAAAATCAGCTTAGAAACTAACATAACCAAAGTAGAAACACCGAGCATTTTGTTTGGAAATGACACAACACTAACGAATATCGTTGTCCGAGGATTTTATTTCGATTTCATACTCGCATATTACCATCTCCTTGTTCCTAGTTACGAGGATTTCGTCGGAATATTTTAATACGAAACCGAGGATTTTAATACTCGGAATGCTCCGAGGATTTTAATACTCGGATTCACCGAGTATTTTAATTCGAACTCACATATCACTAGTGTGAGCCCCAAGCGTCATTCTTCCTGTTATTGCCCACTCCTATACGTCAAGTCCCAGGCCAAATATGTTCTGTGCTCAGCGTTGATTGTTGAAGAACTTGCCTTGCGTTTTGGCATCACAACATGGACAGACTACTCTCATTTCAGTCCAAAACTATTTACATCTTTGTAGGCCTATTAAGTACACGGAGATTTGCTATTGGGAAATATTTAATTTTTTCTCTGTACGTGTAAGATACGTCTTATGTTAAAAAAAGATGTGTATCTAAAAAAAGTTACACATGCGTTCAAGGAAATATAATGATGTACACACGTGGTGACGGAAAAGTTTCGTTGCTTTCTCAGAATAGAACACGTTGGATTAAACATAATCATGTCTCTCATTACCATAATAATGTGTAGTAATCGATTATTGAAAACACAGAGAACATTAATATAATTCAAACAGCATCCTAAATTGATCTTCAGACCAACTAACTAGATTGCAATACTTAGCTCTAAATTTCTGAACTCTATCTCAATTCCGACAATTTAATCGCTTTTCGTTTCCCATATTTTCTAACATCTCTCGAATTAGAATCTCAATCTTGTACAAGTTCGATACATAACGTGATGCATTTTGGCATCGTCTAATCGAAAACAAAAGACATCAATTGAAGATCCTGTTGCAAGTCGGTCATCTCGAATAGCTGTGCCAATGATGACTTGATTAGCGTCACAGCAGGCATGTTCCTTCATTTGTCCAACCGGAAATCCGTACTTCTGCATTGATATTTAGGTCGGACAGAATCAATTTATTTATTTTCATTAAGAGTGTAGATTGGGATCTGGTCTAATCCAGTTAGCTGTTCCCTGTTTTATAACTAGATCGGCAAGATGGAATCAATAGATCTGTATGTACTGGACAGCTCCTAACACAACTTTGTGTTTAACCAGTTGTAACCAGAGCGGATAGGTAATTTAATTTGAAGGAGAAGTTAGCTACTTGAATATAAACAAACTGTAGAAAAATTGCACAAACTTTCTCCCTTACATAAAGCAATTACTGAGCAAGCAAAAGTATTCTTCTAAATCTACCCGAAAATACCAATTTTGAATTTTTCTATCAGTAAGTGAAAATTAAATAAGGATACTTCGCCCTAAACCCCCAGTGAGTTTTGAAAAACTGGGGAATTTTGATAGAGTCATTTGATCAAATTTGTAGATCAAAACTTCATATTTTCCACAATTATTTTTTGATACACTTATTGGACATCTAGAATCATCAAATTTCGCAGATATACTGACACATCAAACGGCCAAAGCGTGCCAAATATGATGATACTAGCTACTCTATAAGTGTATCAAAAGATTTAATAACGTGTGGAAAATATATAAACTTTGCTAAAATCAAAAAATCTAGCTCTAAAGTATAACCCACGAAGAGACGAAAACGTCATGGCAACAATCATCGTGTAGATCTCGCCAAATCCTTAACTGTTGGTACATCCGTTTTGGAAACATCCGTAATTTTTACTTTTTGAAATATTCTCGTCAGTTACAGGTTAAAAGCAGTAAGTTTGCACAATTTCAAGTTCTAGCTCATATGGAAGAAGGTTAGAGTTTGTATAGATGAGCGAGTCGCACAAAGGGTTGTATATATGTTAGATAAATGCATTTTGAAAGATCCAGCATGTTCTTGTAATCCCTTAAAAGGAAAAGGGATTGTGTAACTTCTTTAAATCACTAATTTAAAAACAATCAGTGGGTTTATTTGTATTTTGCGAATTTCGGGTCGCATTGGCGAAAGGTATATATCATGGTCTTGTTATCCCCTATCCTAAAATCGATTATTTTAACACAATATTCATAACATGTTTCAACCTCAAAGTCATCTTCTTTTTACTGATTTTTTATCGCTAACCAACAAATAAAAAAAAACTAAGTTTATTATATATATTTGCTAACTGGGCATTATCCAGATTATGTAAAAGTAATAGAGGATGATAGTACTAGACATTCGTCGGTTTTACTGTTGTGAAACAGAGAAGGAAGAACTAATGTTCTTCTGTGAGGCATTAGTTGGACGAAAGGTAATCTACGTTAGGTTAGGTTAGGTTAGGTTAGGTTAGGTTAGTATGCTCTATTTCATTTTTCCTCTCAGGTCACGTCCAACTCTTCTTCTTTTCTGATCCTGACGCTATTAAAGAATTTGAGGGCTTGGGAGAGGGGGGAGTGTCTTTATTTTATGTCCTTTTATTCCTTTTTTTATAAGGCTATGGATGACTGAAGGTTTTTTATGTTAGTATAATGTCACGACCAACTCTTCTTCTTTTCTGATCCTGACGCTATTAAAGAATTTGAGGGATTGGGAGAGGAGGAAGTGTCTTAATTTTATGTCCTTTTATTCCTTTTTTTATAAGGCTATGGATGACTGAAAGTTTTTTACGTTAGTATAATGTCACGACCAACTCTTGTTCTTTTCTGATCCTGACGCTATTAAAGAATTTGAGGGATTGGGAGAGGAGGAAGTGTCTTAATTTTATGTCCTTTTATTCCTTTTTTTATAAGGCTATGATGGCTGAAGGTATTTTACGTTAGTATAATGTCACGACCAACTCTTGTTCTTTTCTGATCCTGACGCTATTAAAGAATTTGAGGGCTTGGGAGAGGGGGGAGTGTCTTCATTTTATGTCCTTTTATTCCTTTTTTTATAAGGCTATGGATGACTGAAGGTTTTTTACCTTTAAACAACACGGAAGACAATGTCGACATCTTCAATAATGCACTAACTTTAACAGAAGTTATAATAAACAGTTTGTATTAAATTAATATTTTGAAAGTTGTTGCTATTGTTTCGCTGAGGATGACGGTAAAACGTGCTTAAGTAATTAAATTTCTCATTGCGAGAATTGCGTTAATCATTTAAAACAATAAGTAGTACAGTTGTTCAAAGAATTTATTAAGTTTTATTGCCGCTCTTTAATATCATCCCAGCCCCACACTAATTAAAACCAATGTACAGTTATCTACTATTAAATAATCGATCTTTTTATGAAGCTGCATTGTATATCGTTCCAGGCAATTAATATCGATATCAATTAAACCAGCTGCCGTGGCGGCTCTTTTCCCATTTTGTTGTAATTGACTTCATTGTTTATTTCTATTGAGAGCAAGGTTATAAGACTAATAATATCATGCTTGCTTTATTATTTGTGTTATTAACTTTCACACGTAGGATACAGAAAGTTATATCGATTTGTGGATTTCATGTTTTTGGGGATATGTCAGTTTTGAGGTCCCAAGAATACAAAAAAAGTGGCATATGTTGTCTGTCACATTTCATGTCATTGGTGTTTTATACCACAAAAGAGGTTTTGAACTAAATTTAGTATTTGCGTATATTTTGGTCTTAGGTTAGCATTAAAAAAAAAGTTGATATCTTAAAATTTAGGGGTAGTTGTCATAAAAAAACAAAATTACGATTTTATAAAAATCGGGAAACAATTTTGATCTAATTACCCAAACGCGTGTGAAAAATCGCAAGTAATGAAATGTTTTGGTTCGGGTTGGTTGGTTACCTTAAGCAAGTGTTTATGAAACAAGCAAAGCAAGTTCAAGAGTTTATTTAAAATTGTAAAATGTTTTTCAAAAACGACATCCATTGTGCATTTTCACCTTTTGATTGACGACTACCGAATTTATTTGTAGTAGACGATGACGTATGGTTGGAATTTAGGTTTTTTCTCTTGTGTGCAATATTTATGTTACTGTACCGTTTATTTTACTTCAACATTTTTCTAAGAGAAAATGTTGATTTTATCTTTCTCTATCTGTTTAACTGCAAGTGGTGTTTGGAAATTTGGAACGCGTAGGGGTGTTTTCAGCTGTAAATTTGTGACATGTGTTTTGAACCGTTTAAAATATTAGGAACTGTTAAACTGTGAGAGTTGTTTGCAGCTGTGAAACTGTGAGCTGTTTTTGGATATTTGGAACTTTTAGAGGTGTTTAAAGCTGTAGATTTGTGACAGATGTTTGGAACCGTTTAAAATTTAGGAACTGGTAAACTGTGAGAGTTGTTTGGAGCTGTAGAACTGTGATCGGTTTTTGGATATTTGGAACTTTTAGAAGTGTTTAAAGCTGTAGTTTGTGACAGATGTTTGGAACCGTTTAAAATTTTAGGAACTGTTAAACTGTGAGAGTTGTTTGGAGCTGTGGAACTGTGGTCGGTTTTTGGATATTTGGAACTTTTAGAAGTGTTTAAAGCTGTAGATTTGTGACAGATGTTTAGAACCGTTAAAATTTTAGGAACTGTTAAACTGTGACAGTTGTTTGGAGCTGTGGAACTGTGGTCGGTTTTTGGATATTTGGAACTTTTAGAAGTGTTTAAAGCTGTAGATTTGTGACAGATGTTTGGAACCGTTTAAAATTAATGGAACTGTTAAACTGTGACAGTTGTTTGGAGCTGTGGAACTGTGATCGGTTTTTGAATATTTGGAACTTTTAGAAGTGTTTATAGCTGTAGATCTGTTACAGATGTTTGGAACTGTGACAATTGTTTGAAGATGTGGAACTGCGCGCGGTGTTAGAAAATGTGTAACTTTCATTGGTGTTAAAGCTGTAGATCTGTAACAGATTTTTGGAACTGTGAGAGTTGTCTGGAGATTGGGAACGCTTAGAAGTGATTGAAGCTGTTATCTGTGAGGGATGTGTGGAACTGTGTAAAAGGTGTTTGAAAATTTGGAACTCTTAGAGGTGAATGGAGATGTGAAAATGTGAGAGGTTTATGAAAATGTAAGGTATGTTAGTCTAATTATAATTTATTTAATGTCTGCCATTAACTGTATTTTTTTTTCAGTGTTTGATAAAATGATCATTGTGACGAGCAAGAGGAAAATGTCATGTAAGTTATCTGTTATTATTTTTAATTTTTGAAATTATGCTTAAAAACTACAATAGTCGTATTTTTGATTTTATATATTATAAATTTTAATACTTTAATGTGTAAGTAAAACTAAACCTATGCCCTTATCATGATTGAAATTGTATTAATAAATTTATTATTAAAAACTAGTTGCAACGTTATAATAAATCGCATAGTAGTTCACAGCGATTTTATTAAAACTTTTGAAAAGCTGATTCGAATACAGATTATGTTAGATTATAATGTAACAATTACAAAATTATTTCCCCCCACGCCCATGGTATAGACAGTGTTGTGATTGGTCGATAACTTTCGTGTTATCCATTTTGAGGTCCCCTGAATCCATATAGTTTTTGAAATAACGACTGTTTGTCGTGCAGTGTGTAGCAGCGTTACAGGTGGACAGATTTATATGAAATTGGACGCGTGGACATATTTTGACATCATTTAATTATTTTTTTAATAACTCAACATTCAGATTATCCTCATAAGATGAAAACACTTAGTTTTTATTTTTTTTTAAATATAACTCTTAAAACAAAATATATTTTT
Organism: Aphrophora alni; assembly: GCA_963513935.1. Lineage (NCBI taxonomy): Eukaryota > Metazoa > Arthropoda > Insecta > Hemiptera > Aphrophoridae > Aphrophora > Aphrophora alni. Next base: position 97,857,714 of record OY740774.1, on the reverse strand, counting down.
CGCTCTCTATCTCTCCAAAATAACGATTGGTTCTTTTTCGTTATACCTCCACTTTTCCCACTTTTGTTTGCTTCAAATTATGTGAACTTTATTGGAATATGATCAAAATTATCATGGTGTAACTACTTTTTAATTTTTTTTTGTGCCATTTATTTAGACTTAAAAAATACACGAAATAACTTTATTAATCAAAAGTAATCCAATATACCAGTAACTAAATAACATTAAATTTAATGTTAGGCCTTCATTGTGATTTCAATATTTTTTCACGTTTTGATGTTGTTATTGTACTCAATAGTTTATAATAGTTATTTGGTTAGATTAGGTTGTATTGTTCGGTTTATTTGACTATTATATTATTGAATTGCTTTTGATTAACACAGTTATCTTTTGGAATTTCTATTAACGTTTCTAATTAATAAAAGTGGGGTTATTGGCTTTAAAAAAAAAAAAAAAAAAAAAAAGTGGAAAATAGTGGGGGGGGGGAAGTAAGTATAAGGAAAAAGTAACTGACTATTCGGGAGTAAAAAAGACAAAATAAATTGACTTTGGAGTTGTTAAAGAAGAACTAATTTGTCAAAATAGTAAATGTGAAGAATAATGATCCAAATTAGGTTGTAAAAATCGAAAGTAAATGGCAATTAAGGTTCAGAAATAATGTTCCAAAACTCGAAAGTGAATATTGACCGCTTAAAACAAGTTTAGTGCACAGGCCTAGTAACCTAAAGCTCTATTTAAATAAAAATGTCTCAGAAAAAAAAATTAAAGTTAATAATTGTGCATTTAACTTTGAATTCTTCTATAGTAAAATAGCACTTTTTGTCCCTTTTTTTTTAATAGCGAAAACCTCTCCATAATTATTGTATCATATGAAAATGGAAGAAAAGATCATAAATTGTCCTCGAATACTCTAATATTGTCAGGGTTGGAATAGAACAAGTTGGCCAAGAGAGACCTGATACGAAAGATGAAAGAGAGGGGTCTAACTCAAGACTATGTGAAAAAATGTGTAGAACCAGCTAGGTTCCGTCGTGATTGCCAAGCTCCTGAAAGGTACCTACCTCGAATTGCAAGAAGGAAATTTCAGTAATAATTTTTTCTCGCAAAAGTTGGCATTGGAATTATTTTTAGGGGGATGGTATAGGTTATTATTTTTATTTTGTGGTTTTGTTTCTATTGATGTTTGTGCGAGAAAGTTAGTGCAATGCATTTTAAACCGTTCTTTTTGAGTCCTACTTAGTAAAAAAAAAAAATTCAAATGCATTTTGAAATAAAAACATGTTAAAAAAAACAAAATTAATATATACAATCAAAAACAATCTTGTCGGGAAGGACGGATGGATCCATCCTTAAAAGAAAACTAGGCCAGACTGTTGCAAGGTCTACATTCCTCGAAGACACTTCCGCCAGTGTGTTTATTTAGATAGGTGCTTCTATGTTTATATCTGAGTACAAAACAGACTTCTATTGAAGGAGCCGCTCTCAGACAGCCTCCATGCAGCATCTAACAATGTAAAACATTGATTAAAGAAAACATCGGCAGATGGAGACATGATTGTCTTTACTAGTAACTCAATAAGTAGTAACATTTCATAACTGAAAGATTGTTAGGTTTAAATTTGTTTAAATGCTTTGAGATACAATTTGATTATATTTCTTAGTTTCTCCAGATTTTATTTTATTTTTCCATTTTAATTTTTTTTCGATTTAGATGTTTTTAATAATAATCGGTGAAAAGCATTCTACAGTCGTTCTCTTCGCCCATTTCTAACCAAAGCTATTTGTCATAATAAAAAGTGTAAATAAATCTAGTCTGGAGAAAAAGATGAATGGGGCCAAAACTAGCTTCTCTTGAGCTGTAAACTCGACTTCAGCTTAAAGCGTATTTTATTAATATCGAAATTTTCTATATTTAACAAAAAATTTGAACGAAATCGGTTGTGGTGATTTTGATAAATGACGTCATTTTTTAGATATATTTTAGTTTTTTCCGATACACACGAACGCATTTTTGGAGAGATGGTGACCGAGAAGTGTTTTGATTGGGTTCTTAATGACTGAGGTTGAAGAAAATTTGATCAAAATCGTTATTGCCTATTTTGAGATATTCCTCTTAGATGGAGTTTATTTTTATTAAATTTTGTTCGATAATTTTTTAAACAGGCATTTTAAATTTCATTTTTAATAAAATTGATCAAGATGATTTTGTTAAAAAGTAAAATTAAAAGTACCTATTCTTACATTTCGAGTTATTTAAACAAATTAAATAAAGCTGAAATTTGCACATGTAAACAATTAGATTAAAGTCAGTACACTGAGACAAAATTTTCCTTTCAAGGACCCGTAATTATGTGAAAAACTAAATTTTGTTTGCGTTATCACAACATTTTCTCTATAGGTGACTACGTATTTGTGAAAAAGTGAAAAACACAAATGGATTTTTCCTTCCAAATCCGTTCATATTTATTTAAATCCTTTGGATCATTATTCTTCATATTTATTATTTTGACTATTAAAGTCAATTTATATTATTTTGTCTTTTTTACTCCCGCATAGTCAGAGAGTTTTCCCTTACACACACCCCCTACACTTTTTTTTTTGTTTCAAATTTTGTAAAATGTATTGGAATATGATAATTGATCAAAATTATGATGGAGAAACTTATTTTTAAGAAAAAAAGACATTTGTGTTTTGTTAGGTGAAAAACTTTGCAGTGATACTAGTTTGAAAAAAATTAGAATAAAAGTGTAGAGACCCTGAGTTCTCGCTGACCCTAATCGCGTCGTGTTTGGATGAGTACAAGAGAGTGAAAGAGAGGGACCTAACCCAAGAAAGGTGAGGATCCAGCCAAGTGCCTCAGTGTTGTTTTCACACACAAACTCTTGAGTAGATGGATAGAAAGTAGGATAACAAAGAGTTGATAAACATGTGTTCTTTTTTTTTTTACTTATTTAACAGCCTCAATGACTTCTTGACGTTTATTTTTGTTACACCCTGTATATAACAGATTTGCAAAAAGATAGAGAAACAGTCATGATTTTATGTTGAACATAGATACAACATCTTGTTTACGAATCTACTATTCAGTTTTGAATAAGATTTTTGACGCGTTAAATCCGGAAATGCATCAAGAAAAATGCACTAAAGATTTGATGATCGACTATAATCGATAATTTATGCTGTTCACGGTCTTGCAGTACTGTAAGACCATTATTGACCTGTTGGTCTTACAAGAAATAAATCACCGGTCGTTTCAACTACAAATCTAATTCTTAGAAATCAATTAACAACTAATTAAGAAACGAGACAGGTAGAATTAACGATCTGTAACAAGTCTGTAAAGAATAACATTCGCTGTGCATAGTGATGGAAAAATACCCAGGGTAAATATCCGGGTATTTTTGATTACGCTAACGAATACCACACTTTTACTATTGTATAAGTATTGTGGATAAAATTATGTTACATTGAATGACCCATTTTTCGTGTTTATTTTTATCACGATAACTCACGAACCTGGTGAACAAAATTTGATCAAAATCGTTAGAGACGATTTCGAGAAATCTAGAATATGTTGTTTTTTTTCTTTTAAGTAGATATCAGCAAATTTATTGTTATTGAAAAAAGAAAATGGTAGATAGAGTTGTGTACAATCGAAGTATGCCCACATACAAAATTTGAGGAAACTTGGGGCACTTGTTTGAACATCAGACGAGCAGGTATACAGACAAAACCCAACATCGATTTTTTTCAACTATCATAATTTTTCCTACTATGTGCATATGAGGAGGTTTAAGGGATAAAGTTTTGCTATTTTACTGCTCAACAGTTTTTCATTTGGTAAATAAATTGTTGAATAATTTCAAATAATATAAATTATCCCTAGAAAACAACGATTCATTATAGAAACGTTCAATTTATTCGGATAGTTAAATACACTCTTAATCTAAAATAACCTTTCCACCTAACTTAACTTAACCACCTAAAAAACCTAAGCACCTAACCTAACCTAACAGCCGAACCTAACCTAACCTAGCCACCATACTTAACCTTCCTGCTGTGTATTTATATAACCTTGCGTACATCACTAGTCTTGCAGGGTAACGTTGCATCTCTTGATCAGCTTGTCTAACGTCTTAAACCATTTATATTGACGCAGAGAAGAAATTACGACACAACACCGATTTCCGTTGGAATGAATATCAAAAATACATTGTTAGAATTACTAAAAGCCTAAAACGTGAAAAACAGTCTAAAACATATTCCTATTTTAGGTAAATAAATTAAAACTTATACTCAATAAAAAACTAAAATTCGATTTATCGATTAATTGATCTTGTCATATTTAAAACGAAGCAAAATTAAAACACTTCTAAACACTTTGATGTATGAATTGACTGGCCGTTAAACACACAAATCTATTCATTCTAAAGATGAAATTGGAGCGGTTAAACGGTGATTATTTTAAAATCAATACTCGTGACGAAATAGCGGAGGGAATCGTGCGAAAGTTAACGGAGATTTGAAATCCTTAGATTTCCGGACAAGATCAGTTCTCGTGGAGACGTGTTCAAACACTTAGACCCGTTACGGTCTGGTTGGTTATGACAGTTAGCTGGTGTAAAGATGCGTGTGTGTGCCCTGGATTCAGTGGTAGGCGCCACTCAGATACGGTTATCAGCTGGTTAAAATAACATTCCTTGAAATAAGTTAGTTTTAGAAATACAATTCAAGTAGCTGGAGATAATATCATCATTCTTGAAGGGATGCCTCGTATTTCTCGTATGAAGGCAGTTGTTCCCTCCAATAGTATGAATTCAAAATTATTTTTAAAAAATGTTGTGGAAATTGTTCACACAGAAAAATTTAAAAAAAGTAAAACTTAGTTTTTACTGAGTTACTAAATTAAACTTATTTTTTTATTTTTTTTTTATTTATTTATTTTTTTTTATTTAATTTTTTATTACAACTGAGTAAGATGTACTCATCTAGTAATTTATTCCTCATTAATAAACTATAAATTAAACTTATTACTAATTTTATTCTATTTTGCACAAATATTGATAAAGGAAGAAAATAAGTATAGAATACAAATAGTACGTTTATTTATTCAAACGCGTTTCAACGACAAAGTCGTCATCTTCAGTCCCGCGTGAGCTAGAATAACTAAGCTAACTAACCTAGTATTCTGCCAAACTCCATATTTATGCAGGATTAAGATATAAAAATTATAAATAACTCGTGCATCACTGAAGATAGCGACTTTGTCGTTGAAACGCGTTTGAATAAATAAACGTACTTTTTGTAAGAATTTGTGTTCAAGTTTTATTCTGCTAAGTCATAATATCTCACAAGCCAACTCAATATTTAGCTTTAAAATAAGTCACTATTTTTTTCTTCCTCCATCTATTTTAGAGGCCAGCCAAAACTTGTTTCTGGTGGCCAGAGTCTTTTAATGTCGAAATCTGACATTGTATTGTGGAAAATATAGCTGAGACCATTTTGAAATTTACAAATGAAATTATCCAAAATACTTTACAAAATATATTTTTTAAATTTAAAGAACAAACAATAGATCCTTTCTCTGAAATATTTATTTATCTCAAAGTACTAAATATTTGTTATTTTAAGTTTTGGTGATTTTGTTAAAAAAATTATAAATACGTCTTTCAGCATGATAGAAATCAAAATCAATGTATTCTAGGATATAATTGTTTTAAAAAATATTTCAATTTATTGATCTCTTTTTGTTTAAACATATTTTATAAAATCGATAAATAAATTTCAGAAAAAAATACACAGTATTTACTATAAATATTTATGTGTGTGATTTGTCAAAATGTAATATTATTTTTCATTAATTAAAAATCATTGTAAGTACACACTTACATAAATATATGAATTTGTTTGTTTTGAGGGCGCAGTTACGTCGCTAGAAAATCGCTATTCTTTAATTGTTTTACAGCATTAAGCATGAACAGTGATACAGTACGATACAGTCGTTGACATTTTCTAATTGCTCACTGATTACATGGGGCGCTCTAGTTCGTGTCTAAGCATCATGAACTTAGCGGTAGCTGCTAGAAGCGGAGTAACAAACTCATCCTTTGACATGGAATTGTTTGTGTAAATAACTGTGGAAATTATTTAATGAGTTATATTTTAGTTATTGTAACTCATGAATCACTGAGGATGGCGACTTTGTCTTTGAAACGCGTTTGATTAAGTAAACGTAATTTTTGTGAGGTCTTGTGTTCGAGTATTGTTCTATCTAATATTATCTCACAAGTCAAGTGCAATATTTATTTATAAAATTATTTAATAATTATATACGTACTTACGAAATTGTCTTGTGTGTGTAGACTAGTTACAAACAGACACGAGCGTGAATTTATTGGTTTTACCTTTGAACCCTGAAAATATATAAAAATTGACTATAGTTACTTCTTATCTAGGTGGTACGTAGTTGTAATACCTTATTTTGTCGCACCTTGGTTGATAGTGTCTTTTTATTTAGGAGCTAATAGCTGCAATAGCTCCTTTGTTTTTGAAACTTGGTGATCTGCATATACAGGATTTGGCATAATGATGTCTTAGATTTCAAATTACCGCTCCGCAGGTGCTATTAGCTATGACCAGGTAAGACGTATGTCTTTAAATAGCAGAACCCATGCCATTTCAGTAGACAACACGATGTGGTACAGTGAATATCGCGTGTTTGTAGTTGAAATTTGGTGACATTTCAACATAACTGTTATTTCGGAATTGGTCGACACGGAATGGTTCCTGAAAAGAAACCATACTGTCGTGGATTAGAAATTTCAGAGTTTCAGGTTCAGCGAATCGTTTGGTAGACGTCGAGAATATCGCAGCACTGAGGCAGGTTGTTACCAGATTCCCATGACGCGACGTCTCCAGGGTGTCCAGTAGATAAGTGTGCTGCGACCTTGAAATGAACTGCTTTTAGTTGATAAGATAGAAGTTGACCTTAAATTACATCTACGCAGAGTTACAGTTGTACTGGAATTTAATGAACGTGTTTGGTTAACCGACTTTAATAAGCTTCTTAGGGGGCCATTATGGAAAATGTTTCCCCAGACGATGTTTTGTGTTCTATAGTTACGAAGCTGAGTTTTGTTTGTTTGGCTGCGTTAATAAGTAGAATTTTGGTTGGTACTAGACACAGACAATCATCATTAACTCCATGAACGATTTACTCACAGTGACTTTGTTAGTTTTTCGAGTGGGATTGGGGAATCTAGAATAAATTACTGTTAATTACTGTGGGAAAAGAATGGTAAGTGGGAGTTACATTCCACAACTATGTAGATACATCCACGAAATTTTGTAGTATTTGTATTCCAGAACGACTCATCTGACTATGTGGTGACATCCTGTGACCAACTTGCTTTCATCTATGAAATTCTGAGATATTTTGGTTCTGAAACGGCTCCTATCACTTATGGAGTGACATCCTGTGTTTGACTCGCTCACATCCATGAAATTATGAGATATTTTTATTTATGAACGGCTCATATGACTATGTGGTGACATCCTGTGTCTGACTCGCTCATATCCATGAAGTTTCGAGATATTTTTAATTCTAAAACAGCTTCTCTCACTATGTGGTGACATCTTGTGGCCAAACTCGCTCATATCCATGAAATTCTGAGATATTTTTTATTTATGAACGGCTCATCTGACAATGTGGTGACATCCTGCGGCCTGACTTGCTTACATCTATGAAGTTCTATGATATTTTGATTCTAGAATGGCTCCTATCACTTATGGAGTGACATCCTGTGCTTGACTCGCTCACATCCATGAAATTCTGAGATATTTTTATTTATGAACAGCTCATCTGAATATGTGGTGACATCCTGCGGCCTGACTTGCTTACATCTATGAAGTTCTATGATATTTTGATTCTAGAACGGCTCCTATCACTTATGGAGTGACATTCTGTGCTTGACTCGCTCACATCCATGAAATTCTGAGATATTTTTATTTATGAACAGCTCATCTGACTATGTGGTGACATCCTGCGGCCTGACTTGCTTACATCTATAAAGTTCTATGATATTTTGATTCTAGAATGGCTCCTATCACTTATGGAGTGACATCCTGTGCTTGACTCGCTCACATCCATGAAATTCTGAGATATTTTTATTTATGAACAGCTCATCTGAATATGTGGTGACATCCTGCGGCCTGACTTGCTTACATCTATGAAGTTCTATGATATTTTGATTCTAGAATGGCTCCTATCACTTATGGAGTGACATTCTGTGCTTGACTCGCTCACATCCATGAAATTCTGAGATATTTTTATTTATGAACAGCTCATCTGAATATGTGGTGACATCCTGCGGCCTGACTTGCTTACATCTATGAAGTTCTATGATATTTTGATTCTAGAACGGCTCCTATCACTTATGGAGTGACATTCTGTGCTTGACTCGCTCACATCCATGAAATTCTGAGATATTTTTATTTATGAACAGCTCATCTGAATATGTGGTGACATCCTGCGGCCTGACTTGCTTACATCTATGAAGTTCTATGATATTTTGATTCTAGAATGGCTCCTATCACTTATGGAGTGACATCCTGTGCTTGACTCGCTCACATCCATGAAATTCTGAGATATTTTTATTTATGAACAGCTCATCTGAATATGTGGTGACATCCTGCGGCCTGACTTGCTTACATCTATGAAGTTCTATGATATTTTGATTCTAGAACGGCTCCTATCACTTATGGAGTGACATTCTGTGCTTGACTCGCTCACATCCATGAAATTCTGAGATATTTTTATTTATGAACAGCTCATCTGACTATGTGGTGACATCTTGCGGCCTGACTTGCTTACATCTATGAAGTTCTATGATATTTTGATTCTAGAACGGCTCCTATCACTTATGGAGTGACATTCTGTGCTTGACTCGCTCACATCCATGAAATTCTGAGATATTTTTATTTATGAACAGCTCATCTGAATATGTGGTGACATCCTGCGGCCTGACTTGCTTACATCTATGAAGTTTGGAGATATTTTTAATTCTAAAACAGCTTCTCTCACTATGTGGTGACATCTTGTGGCCAAACTCGCTCACATCCATGAAATTCTGAGATTTTTTATTTATGAACGGCTCATCTGACTATGTGGTGACATCCTGCGGCAAACTAGCTGACATCTATGAAGTTTGGAGATATTTTTAATTCTAAAACAGCTTCTCTCACTATGTGGTGACATCTTGTTGCCAAACTCGCTCACATCCATGAAATTCTGAGATGTTTTTATTTATGAACGGCTCATCTGACAGTGTGGTGACATCCTGCGGCCAACTAGCTGACATCTATGAAGTTTGGAGATATTTTTAATTCTAAAACAGCTTCTCTCACTATGTGGTGACATCTTGTTGCCAAACTCGCTCACATCCATGAAATTTTGAGATATTTTTATTTATGAACGGCTCATCTGACTATGTGGTGACATCCTGCGGCCAACTAGCTGACATCTATGAAGTTTGGAGATATTTTAAATTCTAAAACAGCTTCTCTCACTATGTGGTGACATCTTGTTGCCAAACTCGCTCACATCCATGAAATTTTGAGATATTTTTATTTATGAACGGCTCATCTGACTATGTGGTGACATCCTGCGGCCAACTAGCTGACATCTATGAAGTTTGGAGATATTTTTAATTCTAAAACAGCTTCTCTCACTATGTGGTGACATCTTGTTGCCAAACTCGCTCACATCCATGAAATTTTGAGATATTTTTATTTATGAACGGCTCATCTGACTATGTGGTGACATCCTGCGGCCAACTAGCTGACATCTATGAAGTTTGGAGATATTTTTAATTCTAAAACAGCTTCTCTCACTATGTGGTGACATCTTGTTTCCAAACTCGCTCACATCCATGAAATTTTGAGATATTTTTATTTATGAACGGCTCATCTGACTATGTGGTGACATCCTGCGGCCAACTAGCTGACATCTATGAAGTTTGGAGATATTTTTAATTCTAAAACAGCTTCTCTCACTATGTGGTGACATCTTGTTGCCAAACTCGCTCACATCCATGAAATTTTGAGATATTTTTATTTATGAACGGCTCATCTGACAGTGTGGTGACATCCTGCGGCCAACTAGCTGACATCTATGAAGTTTGGAGATATTTTTAATTCTAAAACAGCTTCTCTCACTATGTGGTGACATCTTGTTGCCAAACTCGCTCACATCCATGAAATTTTGAGATATTTTTATTTATGAACGGCTCATCTGACAGTGTGGTGACATCCTGCGGCCAACTAGCTGACATCTATGAAGTTTGGAGATATTTTTAATTCTAAAACAGCTTCTCTCACTATCTGGTGACATCTTGTTGCCAAACTCGCTCACATCCATGAAATTTTGAGATATTTTTATTTATGAACGGCTCATCTGACTATGTGGTGACATCCTGTAGCCAACTTGCTGACATCTATGAAGTTATGTGTTATTTACCACTAAAAGTGAGTTTAACGTTTGAATATAATCTATGTTATCTTATTTATTTTCGTTAAAAAAGTGGAATATCCTTTTGATCCTGAATTAATACCATAGTCAGAAAATAAACGGTTAAATCAGCAAAATAATTAGAAGTTCGTCTACAAATATAAGCTTTATTCCAGAATGTTTTTTTCTCTTACACTTTTAGCACTCAAATTAAATAGTTAATATTCCTAAAATTGGATTTAAACAACAAACCATCCATCGTCCATATTCAGGAACAACGGACCCTTAAAACGTCTATTAGTACAAACAGATTTCCAAACATCTGACCATTGTTCCCCCATTACCAATCCAATTTCACGGAATTTTAAAAATGATATCAATCCATCCGGAGAGAACATATTACCTATATAATAGGCCAACATTGTTGTCCGCCATTCGCAACGCCAGCTTGATTCAATGTGTAATTACAAAGTTAGCCACGGCCTACAAGATATTTTCTAATGACGGACTCGGAGCAAATCATAGGCCTACGTCAAATTGAGGTTATGAAATAATAATAGGCCGGATAATATGTTTTCTGAACTATTACTACTATTGTACAATTTTACGGTGGTTTAAATCATATTCAGTGCTTTTATTCATATCTGGGAGTTTTGTAACAGCAATTTTAAAAATCTAATAAAGTTTCAAATTAGTATGATGAAGATTTTCATTTTTATACACTGGAGTTGTAATTAGTGAATAATAAAATTAGTTTCGGACAAAGTGAGATATTATTAATGAATGCATACTGTTACGTAATTCTATTTTTAGAGATAAATGTTATATCATGGTGGTCTGATTTATAACCGACCACAATACTTTAAAAGAAATAAAAAATAAAATTAAAATGGTGAATGGTTTTATATTTATATACCGTAGGAAAACTAATCAACATCAAAATACTGTATTGAAACTTCTGCAGGTGTGACAGAAAATAAAATATATATGACCTGTAGGCTATAAGATATTCTGTGTGTGTGTGTGAATATATATATATATATATATATATATATATATATATATATATATATATATATATATATATATATATATATATAGAATGAACCAAAATGCAACAAATTTCCCCCCTCTTTTTGTTATAAATATAAAAATTATGTTTCCGTATTCGATGTGTTTGTGAAGAAAGAATACAATAATAATAGTAGTTTAGTGAATGTGTGTCTCGCTTTGGATTCTGCTCAAAATTAGGAAATACAAAAATATGTAATGTCGCATTTCAAAATATATTTATAGAATATGTAGGCCTATAGTTAGTGGAAATCTAATTTCAATCTGCTGTTCCTAAAATGAATGCACATTCCTCTTAATTTCATGTTTGAGATTTCTAAATTCTTTCTAAATTTTTGTTACAAATACTAAGAAAGGTTGTTTGGCACCTGTATTTCTTGTGAATGTGGAGCACGGGGTTTGCTAATAGAAACTTGAAAACCCAAATTTGAAAATTTCTGAAGGCGTGTGTATAGATTTTTATTTTCACTCATACATTTTTTATTATTATGTTGAATACGGAGCCTGGATCAAAATTAATTTGTTTATTTTTACTATACCTGGTGTCATTGCAGTGTAGCAGTGTGATTCCTCTACATTGGTTTTAATGGGGAACTCGTTGCAATCTCAAAAGCCTCTTAAAGTTCTCCGCCAATAGCAATCACACTGTTTTCCTTGTGAACTCGCAGTTGGCCATATCCGGAATATATCAACAAACCTACTGATAGCAAAGAAGAGAGGAGGAAGCGCGTTTGTATCACCCAGACAGAAGGGCGGTCATCCAAATGGAGCTGTTAGGAATCAAGCTTCCTGTCTGGATTATTTAAGTTTAAACTAAATAAATGAGTGGTTCAGTACTCAATTAACCTTTATTAATAAGAATAATCATCTCCTATCTTAGTAAAATGCTATGATCTTCTTCTTCTTCTTATTAATCCAGAATGACTCTAATTGTTGTGACTCACAGGATCGGATTCTACGTTATATTTTAATTACCTGACTCTGAAAAATAATTAAAAGTTTCTTAATACACGAAGTTTGCTCACCCTGTTTGTAATTCTTATGGATGCTCGTCCGAAGTCTCAATTCTCCCAGGAAGCTCTTACTTGCCAAGTCCGTCTCGTTATCTTTAATAATTCCACCAGCACCTCCCCTTGATAAATCCTGGCCTACTGACCAAGGTACCTCACACCAAAGGGTTTATATATCATCGTAGCATTAATGACGTTTGCCTTGCTTGTAAGGTAACCAATTTCGTCAGTTTTCCAGGTCTGTCACAATAATTGATGTCATACTGACTTTTTTAAAAGAACTAAGGCTCTATTTGTAACTAAAACTATCCTAATTCCAAAAGTAACCTAATCCATGGAGGAACACGGGGAAACGAGAGCGCTGAGACTCTGGTGAAACCGGAACTGAATTTCCACAACTTCATGGAGCATATTGTATTTGGCAGTACCGGATGGCCGTAGGGTTCAACTCAATTTATCGTTCAACGGATGATACTATAACTCATGATTACCACGAAACTTACCTTTTCGGATTAAGAATAGCAACAAATGACCGATTCGGGAATGGTAGAATCCAGTAGGGTACGAACAATCTATCAGCCATTCTGACTACTGAAAATCAAACATTCAAGTATTTGAAAGTAAGGCGCCAAATTAAAAAAACACCACTTGCGGAAACTAGATAAATAAGTGAAATCCTTTTCATAGGCCTTTAAAATAAAGAATAATTACTGAAGTTTATTTTTGAAAATTTTACTTCTTTGTGGAAGAGGAAACTTACCAATTTGTTAAATACTATATGACGTATAGAATTGTTATCCACTGACAAGAGGGTCACTACAAAGAATCATAACGTGTTAAGCTCGGTTCTCATATGATGTTCTCCCGTATCTCAACTTTATCATGAAGTTTGCAACAGTTATGTTTCCTATGAAAATTCGTTAAATTAAAAAACGCCAAATTCGCAGACATGGCGTAATGTTTGCAGGCAACCACGTAAATAAGAGATTATGTTCTTACAAACAGTCAAACCTTGGATTTACATTCTGTGCCAGAAATCTGAGTAGTTAACAAATATGTCGTTATAGGACCTTCGTGTCATAGAGAGCTTTCTTAGAATTTCTGCCTCATAGATTTAATATTTTTATAGATCTTTAAAATGCAATTTTCTTCCAAATAAATAGCTTTTTATTTATGCATCTTCAGCTTCAGAGGGTGAATATTTTCTAACGTTTTTCTCTTGTGAGTTGTGCCAAAATATTGATCCTACTTTCACATTTATTCAAATATCTCAAGAACGCTTGTCACTTCATAAACACTCCTTATACTACTGCCTTTATTTACAAGCTTTTCCAAATACATAAGTAAATAACAATCCAATTAATTAGTAAAGTTATTTTTATGATCAAAACTATGCTCCAATCTAGCGGTGTTAGTAGCAAACAAATTCCTTATGTCTGCACTATCGTTGCACTCTGTGAACAGAGTTATGTACTATCATTCAATGAAGGAGCAATGGATTTAATAATTTCAGCAATAAAGCTATTGTATAACTTGAAATTAAATAATGTTAAAAGTATATAAATTATGTTTCTAGGAATTATTGTTGGACAGCTTAAAATTATGAGATATTATATTAGCAATACCAAATAATAATTTGAATTGTTAGGTTTATATATATTTTTTTCAGTCGTTTTAATGACCATGTTGTCTTCTTTCATTATTACATGTACAAGAAATGATGACTTCAATTAGAGTTGGTTAAGGTTTGTATACATGTAGCAACTGTAAATGATGACTTAATCATTGAATTGTCGTCTTGGTGTAAAGAAAATGTTTATTGCTGAAAGTTTAGTGTTATACACCCAATATATACACGAATGGATATTGTAATAAAAGAAGAGATATTGAAATCTTGTTTCATTACAGAAATCTGCAACAGCTGTCGTTCGAAAATTCTCTTTTAATATGCACGACTCTCATGTGTTCATGTACGTACAAACCTTTTTAAATTGGTAAATTGGCGGTCACAATTTTTTTTTCGTATAGGCTAATTTTGTATCACAGTTTACTCTCACAGGGTCCCTTATAGTGACTATGGGTTTAGTAATCCCTAGCGATTTTAGTTGAATCTAAACCTTTCTTCTTTGTAATCTTCCGTTAGATGCCTCTCTTTTATCTCTCCTATCAGTTCTCTGTACACCAAGTTTATTCCTTTCGGATCCAGACGCTAATAGATCTATTATATTATGCTCTTTTAAAAATCTCTATTAAGACCACGAGGTTGTTTGCCGCCTTTAAAGAGCAAAACAAGTCAACCTACAATAAACGTTTTAAGCTTATAGATTTAACCTCTAAAGAAGAAGAAGAAGAAGAAGAAGAAGAAGAAGAAGAAGAAGAAGAAGAAGAAGAAGAAGAAGAAGAAGAAGAAGAAGAAGAAGAAGAAGAAGAAGAAGAAGAAGAAGAGAACTCCCAAAAGTTGATATTGAATAGTAATAGACGTATTGTAGCCTACAATCAGTTTTAAAGGAGAATAAAGTGAGCTATTCGTAAAATCACTCGAAATACAATTTTATAAAATTTGAAAAGTTTATAACGATTTTGAAAATTTTTGAAAGACTAGAGATCAAATTTGGAAAAAAAGAACAATACACACATTTGCGAACTGAACAATGTAGCCTAATCCCCAGCATACTCGTGGCATGTAAATTTCGATTGATTCTTGTAACCATTATTTATTTGTTCTAAACGGGATATTTGAAAATTTAAATACACTGGTTTTCCTAGTTAGCATGAATGATATACATTTTTAATGCCTTATTAAAAAAAAAAAAAAGATTCAACTTGATAAAACGATACAAAAATTATTCTGCAACATCTTTTGTATGAGTACAATTAAATTAGTATAAGAAAAGAAATTAAATCCATTTATTCGGTAAGCCAGAAATTGAAATACATAATTCAAATGCAAGATATAATGAAGTCCTTGTAGAACAACGATAATGGAATGCAAATTTGCCATAACAAAGGAAATAGACAATGGAATTAGACGTCTTTAATTAGTTTACACAAACACGAGATGCTAGAGAAAAAGATCAAAGGATGAGTCTTTAAATGGCGCATTGCAGTATTAATAGCATCTGCAATAACAAGGATAAGTCCTAAGGATGGAGGAAGAATAATTAGTAATGACTTGCTGAGAGCGAATTCGATGATAAACTGCAAATTAATTAATTTCTTGATTCAAATACTGTAAAACAGATTTTATCAATCACTTTACACATTAACGTATTTATTAATGTTTAAAAATGAAAATGGTGAGAAAACTTTACACTAATATTAATTTTACACGTTCATCTAAAAAATAATAATATTGGTCACGACCTACTAGTTTTAGGTGGGAAAACAAATCTAATTTTTTATTACTATTCCCTCCGCCCAAAGTATTTCTTATAAGTTGTTATGGAAGGGTCTCTCCTTATCAACTGTTAATGATCCCCCCCCTCCGTATTTTACTCTTGTGTTATAAAGTCGTCTAGGGGGTAAATTGTTTTTGGTTGAAAAAGAGTTGACGTCATACTGTTTCAAAAACAGCTGTTTTCAATACATGCATTGAGATGCTAAAGTTGTTCTTTTTAGTCCTAGGACCTAAAAACATCAGCTGATGTCAAGGACATCAGCTGTTAGTTCGTTTGTAGGAATTAATTAACGATTGTAAAGCATCTATAAAAACAATTGATACTCTCGATTGTAAATAACCGTTAAAACAGCTGTTACCATCGATTTGAAGGTAAATAGGTTATAACATTTTAATTTATTTGAATTTTTTTTTATATAAATTGTTTGCAGTATAACGAAAAATGTAGTTCATCACTTGGATCAAAAGAAGCTATATCATCACTTGCAACCTCATTTTTAAGTTGTTAAGCTTGAGCTTGTATTGAAAAGCTTCACTTTTGGTCCTAGTATGAAATATACTAGGATAAAATAAAGCAATAAAGCTTAAAGTTTCAAAATATTTTAATAATATAAATGAGCTACAATTGTTTCGCCTTGCGGCATCATCGGGCAACTTAGATTGATCGGCAGTTGCCCGATGATGCCGCAAGGCGAAACAATTGTAGCTCATTTATATTATTAAAATATTTTGAAACTTTAAGCTTTTTTGCTTTATTTTAGCCTTGACATATGGAGTTTCAACAAGAAATATCTGCTGTTACATTAAAATATACAATTTTAATGTCAGTAGTTAATGTTTATTTTAGTATCTTTGCTAATTATTCTTTGATCATATTTCTATTTTACTTGCAATTTGATTGATTGGTTTAGTAACACTCATTAATTATTGACAATTCAAAATAATCACTTATTTTTTACAGGCGTTGAACTATGTCGGCGTTCAGCTCCGACTTGTTAAGACTTTACGCTTCTGGTCTTATTACGTTGTTACCAAATCTCCTTCTGTCTTATTTAACCTCAGTAAATATAATAATATGACATACAGTCAACAATAGGCAATTTTCTTTACTTTTAATACCGCACTACGACAGTTTCGGCTATTCCGCCATTAACGAGTGCTTGCTGGTAATTCTCGTTGTCATTATTTAAAAATAAATAAATACACGAACATACATTTTATTATTATTTTTTTCGTGTAGTAGGCCCACTGTTACGACGCAAAGACGAAAAGAAGATTTTTAAATAAATATTAACAACATTTGCACAAGTAGGCTATACGTGTATAAGAAGTTGTAGTAGAAAACAAAATTAATAATGAACTGAACTCTTTTTATAATTAAAAAAAAAGTATGTATTAAACAAGAAAAATATGAAGTATTTATTTAAAATTTATTTCTATTTTTAACGCTCCAACATTGTAACCACTTATTTTTAGAAAATTGGGTTCACATTCTAACTGCAATATTTGCGATAGGCAACCATTCTTTCAGTACTGGTGCATTGGAGAAATTGAAGGCGTAGAAGTCTTATGAAGACTGAAAGTGAAGAATTCGAATGGTGAACATTTTATATCTAATTTTCTCTTTATAATTCAACGCAGAAACATGAAATATGCACTGATCCTGACGACTGATATCAAATATATAATCCTTAAACACCAAACATTAAAATAAAGACTGTGTTAATCCAATTTTTCGTTTTTTGTAGAAAAGAATGAAGTCGTTATTTATCTTTACTATTGTTGATATTACCAAGGGTTTTTTAGGGTTTGGCGAAAAAACTAGAAAATGTAAAAAACTAGATCTTTATAAAAAAACGCTCTTCCTTTATGTGTCTTACATGATAACCCAAAGTGAATATGTGCTAACTCACATATCAAGAGGATTATAATTGTGTAGGTTTGACTGCAACTGTATCGAAAGTTCGATTACCAATCGGAACATAGTTTCGAATTTCACTGGTCAGTAGGTTAGATTCCAAACGGAACATGGGTTCGAATTCGAATATCACTGAAACGTAGGTTGTAATTACACTGTAGAGTAGGTTCGAATCCTACTGATGCATAAGTTCGAATTGTACTGTAGCATAGTTTCGAATTCTTTTGGAGTGTAGATATGCTAACTTTGTTGTTTGGGATTGAAGAACACTTAAGAGAAGGGAAAATATTTGTAAATGTTAAAAATATATTTACTTATACTTAACAACAACAAACAAAATTAAATTTAAAAAAATAAAAACAACAAAACTTAAACATCACTGACAGTAGGGAAATCAACTACTGTACATATTATGTAGAACAGAGTAGGGACACATATGTTACTTAGTCCTTAAAAGGTTAAAGATTGAATCATGCATGGACGCGATTTCCATTTACTTCCAATTTGCAGTATTGCTGAATGAAACACTTTACTTGATTGGCAATTTGAAACATCAGCTGTTCTTTGGTCATCTATTAACCCTCTACTAAGATTGATTATAGTCATGATGGTTGTTTGTCAGAAATAAGTGACACTAATTTCCAAACAAATTGATGACTTGTTTTTAAAGATGTAGTGACCACAAATATTTAGAAATAAATAACAACTTGTTTAGAAAACCATTTATCATATATATATTTAAAAATATATTTTAACAAATATTATGTTAATTTAAAATTCCGTCATTTTGAATTTAAATTAAAAAACTCAAATAGGTGACGTTTTGAAATTTTAGATTTTTCCTTGTTGTTTAAAGGAGAAAAACCTCTCTGTCATCATCGCCTTAAAAAACGGGAAAGAACATGACATGAAGAGCCCTGACTTTTGAATACTTTAGTAGCGTCAGGGTTGGAAAAGAACAAGAGTTGGTCAAGGGAGATCTGAAAGAGAAGGATCTAATACAAGGAAGACTATATTAAAATACTGTAGATCTAGCTATAATCTCTCGGGATTACCAAGCTCGTACCACACTATTTAGTTCTTAAAGGCTGAAATTCTTGAAAGCAATATGTTAAACAGGTAAACATTTCTATTTAACCCGTTTAAAATAAATAAAAATAAAAAAATGTATCCCCGTATGTTAACAGAAGTTATATCTTCAAATTAGATAGGAGTGTAATTGATTACAAATTACTGACGAGGTTGTATTTTTCGTAGAAATTTAGTGCTAAATATTTTTTTACGGTCTAAGAACCGGTGTAAATTCGATTCAAAATAAGGAAATAGAAACGATCATTCATACCTTCTCATGTTCATGTAAGTTATCTAATCGAAGCCGAATTTTTCGTGGAAATAACCTTTGGAGGTTTTCTGAGCTCATTAAATTAGCTTTGGTATGATTTCTGTTTGTTGTTTGTTTTTGTCTATCTCACATAGCACAAACGAGTAGAGCGATTTTGATGAATTTGATTTGTTGGCATATTGTAATGAAATTCATCATCCTTGGACTATATAGACTTCCTTTTATACACTTTTGCGCGGCGGGTTGCATATACCGCCGAATAGAAGGCTAGTAGTATAGTCTTTTCTAGATGATGTTTCGATCGTGTTTCCGTAATGGTTCTACATTGGTGTATCGTTCTGTTGTTTTATTTATTATTTTTTTTTTCCAAAATAGTCTTTTAAAGAGCATTTTGGGAAAGATCCAATGACATCAATGAAGTTTTTACACGCGCTGCACAATTTTTGGAAACATTAAGTTCGAAAATGTGAAACTTTTAGTCGAGATATGGCCTAATGCATTTAACAACCTACCATGCAATCCCACTTTTATGTTATAATTCTTAATTTTTAATTTTAATTGTTTGAAGGTCATTTGTATAGCTGGTTGGATTTAAGTTGTGATTTCTAGGTTAAGTTTAGGGTAGTGACTGTGTATGAAGCGCCCCGACAAGAAATAGACCCCCCCCCCTTCTGGGCAAGTCACACGTTTTTCCAAGTCAAATTAGGATCTTTGATATTATTCAACCCAAAAAATTAACTCCCCTTCATAATTACCAAAAAAATTGTTACAATATTTTAACCAAATCTAGATAACTTTTTTTCCATTTTATGGAAACGTAAAACAGTAATCCTATCCAACATTAAAGAGGCCTCCATTACTATTCCTCTCTCTCCCTCCCTCCCTCCCTCCCTCCCCCCTCCCTCTCTCTCCTCCATCCCTCCCTCCCTCCCCCCTCTCTCTCTCTCTCTCTCTCTCTCTCTCTCTCCCTCCCTCTCTCTCCCTCTCTCTCCCCCTCTCTCCCTCTCCCCCCCTCTCTCTCTCTCTCTCTCTCTCTCTCTCTCTCCCCCTCTCTCCCTCTCTCTCTCCCTCTCTCCCTCTCCCTCTCCCCTCTCTCTCTCTCCCCCCTCTCTCCCTCTCCCCTCTCCCTCTCTCCCCTCTCTCTCTCTCTCTCTCTCTCTCTCTCTCTCTCTCTCTCTCTCTCTCTCTCTCTCTCTCTCTCTCTCTCTCTCTCTCTCTCTCTCTCTCTCTCTCTCTCTCTCTCTCTCTCTCTCTCTCACAGCCGATCTTCAATTTTCAGTCCTCATCATCCTGTACCCATCTCCTTATGCCTGGTCCATGAATTTCAGATTCCGGTATTTTACAAAATATTCTCCTCGATATAGTGATATAAAGATCCTCGATATAAGTGAAATGGTCCAACCATCCCAATCTTCCTGTGGTGAAAATACAAATTTTTAGCACAACCAAGTGGTTTTTAGAATTATTTCTGAATATCGTTTGTCTATCTGTTGTCTGTGCAGCGAAGCCAGAAATCATTTTTCGTGAAATTTGACATGGGAGCATATTTTAATCGAATCTTTAGAAATATTTCTATCTCTTCAATATTGGGGCAACATAAAAAGTAAACTATACAATAACCTAGGTAGTTTCTGATTGTTGCTCCGATAATTGTAACTCCTTCGTACGGCTATTGACTCAGGGAAGAAATGTCTCTAAAGTTTTGCTCCGAGACCTTTCCGACTGAGTAGAGTTTGGGTCTTGTAGAAGAAATCTTTGAGAGGGTATCAACTTGACTGTAATCGTTTCACGAAACACCTGAAAGTGAGTATGTAAAGTTCTCCTGAAGTGTACTTCTGAACAGTAACATTCATATACTTATTAGGGTTCTTCTGCTTTACTATGGGATAAGACTACTCTTTCCTCAACTCCACGCCCTATTTTATAACCCCGTCAGTCCTCGATATTTGAGTACAACCTATTGTGGATAAGGTGGGACCGAGCAATCGGATTATTTAACAAATAAACATAAACCGAGCGATTAAGAAATTCTAACATAACCGAATTTAAAATCACTGTTTACTCCCTGTTATTAATATTAAATAGCCCTTTTATAGTTGCTAATTTAGTTACTACATGTTCTTACAAAACTGTTTTGTTATAAAGAGTTATCGACCGAAGCATGTGTTGCAAAGCAGAGAGAATTTTCTGAGTGTAGTTGTTTGATTGATCACCTAGACCAAAGGTAATTTATTATACCTACCTGAGATTCATACGCGTATGTTTTGTGATATATGGGAGAGTGGAAGCAAGGAAATAGGACGATAAATCTGCTTTATCGGTTTAATTTACTGTCTGGAATAGTTGAGTTCTCTTTCCAAAGAGTAAAATAAATAATGCACAAATATTGCAACTTTCACATTCGACCGTATAGAAATACAAATTTAAATCAAATGTAAAATTTTGGGGATACTGTTTAAAGATAATTACTAAACGTTTTCTCAAATTGGGTTTAATGATTTTGATAAAACACCACTAACGTAGGCTTAAGAATCCACACAAAACTATCGTTACAATTTCCCAGATATACGTACGCACTTAGGAGTTATCGAATAAAAATGTAAAATGAACATTTTTTTTTTTAATATCGTAGGAGAGGTCAGAAAATCTTCAAATGAGAAAGTCATCCGAGCTTCCCAATACTTACTAAAAATCACCTTCCTTCCTGTTAGTACCCCTATCACGCTGGATTCAGAAAGTTTTTCAATGGGCCAAACTGAGAAGTCCTTTCCATGGACATGTCGAAAAAAAAAGTGGTAAAAGCAAAAGGTTGTGTATCTTTATTTATTTATTTTTATTTATTCAATATTAGTTTTCTTAACAAACAGTATTTGTATAAAACAGATCATATATACACATTACAACACATTGAGACAATACACATAAAGAAAAAAAAAATCACAGAATACAATTAAACAGCAAGCAGCTTAAAAAATAGAGAAAAATAACAATAATTGTCACAGTACACATAAATAAGTTACAGTAGAGTCAGGATAAAACAGGATAAACATATTACAAAAGAAAAAGAGATCACATCCACCATGAAATAGTACGATCTGAACTCATCCACCGAGTTAAATGATCCAGACAATAGAAATTGTTTAAGACTGTTTTTAAAAATCCTATAGTTTGGTAAGTTTGAATGCTTTTAGGAAGGTTATTCATGAACTTTGCACCAGCTTCTGAGGAAGTGTACTGTATAAATTTAACCTATGCTATTTGGCACTATACTCACAAGCTTGCATAGTGCTGTAGTTGTCTATATCCATATTTTGGACATTACCAGAATTGAATTTAAATAAGTACTCCGAATTTCATGTATTACTTTTTACAACACTGTTTTTTTAGCCCCGCAATAAGCCTTATGGCTCTTTTTGCAAGGTAAAGACTCTTTTCATATTCTGATCCGAAGAGTTACTCCAAAGAAGAATTCCATAGCTCAAATATCGATACACCTGCCCGTAATAGGCTGTTAAAATATCGATGTACCACAGTATAGCTTCAAATTTCTCAGTTAAAATATACCTGTGCTAGTTTTAGCATTAATACCAATGACTACATAAATACTAGAAGACACGACATGGCCATGTTAAATATTCTACGCTTATTCTTGAGTTGACCAATACCCGCT
This sequence comes from Aphrophora alni, assembly GCA_963513935.1. Lineage (NCBI taxonomy): Eukaryota > Metazoa > Arthropoda > Insecta > Hemiptera > Aphrophoridae > Aphrophora > Aphrophora alni. The sequence goes on along the minus strand of OY740774.1, from coordinate 97,834,799 downwards.
AGGTGGCGTTGATGTGACCAATCTGAAGTTGATGTGACTGGCGCTAGGTGGCTCTACGGTCAAACAATGTTTCAGGCGGGTAAGAGAAAACGCACTGACGCCACATATGGGACCAGAGATGCGAGGGAAGGTCGAGAATCGCTTATCTCAGCGCACGAACTGACAACACTGACTATGCTGACGGAAGTAAGTGAGAAGGTTTGTGAGAGAGAGGTCAACAGTTGTACAGTCTCAACCAAGTGGGATGCGTACAGTCAAGCACCTGCTGCTAGCGCTTTCTGATAGCTGTGTGTCAAACTTGTGACGAACAGCACCCGTAAAGCGTAGACTATTTCCCTATCCTATGTCATGTCTTATAGTATTTATGTAGTCATTGCTAATACTGCTAATAAGTTCAACTTGTCAAGACCCAAAAAATTTATTGATTCCACTTCTTCAGGTGTGCTATCACCTAGCATGACACTAAGTGTCTTATTTAAGCTATGCTTTCTACTGAAGTGTATATACTTTGTTTTATCTGGATTGATTACTAAATTATTTACAGCAAAATACTGTCCAGTAGCATTGACTTGATCTGCACGAAGGGCGAGGTAAAGACCTGACAAGGACGCTGTCATAAATGATCTCATATCTCAAAATTGAAGGGGTGTGAAACCAAAGCCAACCATTGTAAAGAATCCCCTAGTATAAAAAACACTCCAGTCTTCCATTTGTTAATACTGGTGTCCGTTATTGTACACGTAGATCATATGATATGGGAATAAGACTTCCAAAACTAGATCTAACATATTTAGTTGAAAATACTACATTTACGGATTCCTGTTTTATTTCAACCCATAAAAAACGTCATACAAAATTCTTTGACATTTTGCTGAGTTTATAAAGATTTTAAAGAGTTATTATAAATATACTCCATTGTTCCGTTTAGATTTATTTTTTCTTATTTTGTCTTTATTTCATTTCATTCTATTTCAATTTTTAATGTTAGTAGCTGGTAATTAATAGAAGCGTTACATTCGAATACGCGATTTATTTTTTCGTAATGATATATCCACGCCCAGATTTTTGACCACATTTGCTGTATTTCCTTGTTAAGCATAGGTGTATTTTATGTTTGGATTATTGTTGTATTACTTTAATTATAGTGTTTTACCTTTATTTACTATTTTATATTTCTGTAGTCTGTACTTAAATAGAGGACTTAATAAATAAATAAAATTAAATAATGTACTACTTAATATGGTTTAGAATTTTAAATTTTGTTGGTAGCTATTTAAATCCAAAATTTCGAGGACAGGATAAACTTTCTCTATATAATTTTTTTTGCCCTATAAACTTTCGTAAAATCACTTTAAAAAGGAAAAGTGAGGACTTTTGAGACACCTGGTATAACTTTGTATAATTGGACTTCATAACACTATAACACTATCTCTAACACTGTCTTTACAAATTAAGTTACTTACAATCAATTACTTTTACAATTTAAGTAACAGTGTTTACAATCCAGGATCCAATCATAGGTACAGCAGGAAAGCAATTTGTCAGAGAAGGAAACCAATTTATAAAATCAACTCGATCAAGTCTCTCGAAACTTTGAACAACAATTACAAGTTTTCTGACAGTAATGGGAAAAACTTTTGAGAGCAGTACGTGATCTATCCCTCCTCTTCCCGGACTTACTCACGTATTTTATAAACAATCAAGTTTTCCTCGTTTCAAACTAGTTAGGTCACGTTTGTTCAACTCGATTCGGTTGTTTTAAAGACTTGACAGGTAAACTTTCAATTTAAATGTTTATTTAAACTTGTCAAATGTTTGACCTGATCTGGACTCGATCTTGGGATTTGTTGATTTCTGTTTTTACGATCATATACGGAACAAGTAGGGTATTTTCGTAACTGCGTTATACTGATTTTATATCAGCCAGGTTACGTCTGACCTATTCAGTTTCTTTATATATATATATATATATATATATATATATATATATATATATATATATATATATATACCAGGTGTCCATAAAGTCCCACCCCTTCTTATTATTATATTTTTTTATTAATGGAAATAGACAGATTTGCTTTGGGGAAAGTTTAGATAACCAAAGGAGGAGTTTTTTGAAGTATCAAAATTTTCAACCCTTACCCGCAAAATGGGGTAGTTTGGGGGGGGGGGGGGGGGGGGGGTAAGTCAAGAATTTTAAATAGCAACCCCTATTGAGTGATACCTCATTTTAAAGGTATTTTCAAAGTAAGAATAATGGCGCAAACCAGAGGTCTCTAAGTTAATCCTACCCAACAAAGGGACCAATCGAATTGTGAATGTTAACTTACAAACTCCGGTTGTTTTTATTACATCACAAACTGCTCTATGTTGGTAAAATGATGGTAAGAGCCTTACCTTGTTTTTTTAGCTCATATTAAGTTCTTGAAATGGCTAACATTTCCTTTTTTCAGAATAGATTCTGGACTCAAAAGCTTGTTGTTCATTTCGTAACATTTCCGGTCTAATTATTAACGTAAAATTCACAATTCGATTGGTTGCTATGTTGGGTAGGATGAAGTTAGAGACCTCTGGTTTCCGCCATTATTCTTATTTTGAAAAGACCTTTAAAATGAGGTATCACTCAATAGGGGTCTATTTAAAATTCTTGACTTAATCCCAAAATATCCCATGGGTAAGGGTTGAAAATTTGGATACTTCAAAAACTCCTCCTTTGGTTATCTAAATTTTCCCCAAAGCAAATCGTCTATTTCTATTAATAAAAAAAATAAGGGGGGGTGGGACTTTATGGACACCTGGTAGACTATATATATATACATACATAGTATAACAGACATAAACATCCAGACGGCTCGAATAAAGTATATAAATACTGCAGTTACTACAACATTACATAGATAGCGCTAGCGCTGTCCCAATATTTCTTCCCCATTTATTCCTCTTGTATAGTCATCACTAACTACAATTTTACCCCTCCTATTCTTGTAGTTTTTTTTTACAAAACAATTTTGGTGTTTGATAAAAATCAATTTTTTAAAGTTTAAACCTTCAAGCTTAGTAAATTGTTGTGTTTTGTTTTTTACATTTTTTAATTTTTTTATTGAACTAACCTTGCATGTTACTGTGTATTTTTATAAAGGTGACTTTTTTATTGAACTTATTACTGTAGAGTACGATTTTCAACCGTAATATCATTGAAAGCAGCCGCTGCTTGTGTCTAGATTTGCGTATAACGTAATTTTGGAGGATTCTGGGTGAATATGCCTCCAAAATGTCCTCTTCAAGTTCTCAAGGATTACATATTGGGCGCAGTCGCTGAGTTTGTAAGCTGTATAAATATCACTACGTTTATTAAGATGCTTAGATTAATATTGAAACTAGTAAGCCGTGTAATATTGACTTCCTTAGCTCGTCCTTTATTTAAATATTATCTCTTTTACACTATCTTAACGGAATTTATGCAATGGTTTTAGTCATACATTAAAATGCTTTAGTTTTATGCGATTGCCTCTATAGTTAGTCTGTTTTTAAATAGTTACATTTTTCATTAAAGTTTGCGTTATACATTGGCTTTTTTACAGTAAATTCTCCCTCCCCCCCCTAAAAAATGAAGTTTTCTGGGAAAATTTTGGAGAGATTGAAAGGGAATTAAATTGAGATTTCTTTAATTTGATCATTAACGACTTAATGGTAAGTCATTATTACTCATATTGAGTGCGTTATAAAAACTGAGTCATTTTGTAAATTTCTTTTCCGTACGTTTTGTTTCAAGATTTAGGTTGAAAATTTATTATCTGTATACACTTTAAAAATTACGATACATACATAAATACGTGACGTCACAATTCTTGAAGCACCTATGTCGAAGGCAGTTTTAAATCGAGTAATGTGTTGTCAGCGTTCTCTTCGCTTTAATTCAAATTCTACAAATCGAAATTGTCTACCAATCGTAGATCACAATACCCATTATGCTGGGTCAATACCGTAACATTTTCAGCATCCATATGAATAGAACCCGTAACCACATCCACACAAAAAATAAAAGTACTAAGTACGATATTATAATTAAATTAATACTGCGTATTTACGAGATTACAGAAATTATTAGATATCATTTAAGATTATGCAGAAAAATTGAATTTATATATTGTAATGTAAATCGTATTTATTATGATAACTCATCCAAAAGAAATAATTATATAATAAAAATATCACAACACATTATTGCATAAGTTTCGTGGTTTTGAATAGTTCTTCTCTAGATGCGATTAAATATCTAATCTAATAGTCGTTTCTATTTTGCTTGTAAATGAGAATAGTTCTAGAACGTTGAGACGAAGTCATGAATAAGTTTGTCAAAGTGTAAAGATCTCCAGAGACCTTCTTAAGAATCTATGACACTCGAATCTGTTCATCATGTACACTTTGATAAACAAATGATATCAAGTAGTATATTTATTTAAAAAACGAAAATATGGTAAATAATTTTTCATAAGTGTAAATGTATTTTCAACGGTAAATGACTTCGATAGTTTTAAATAGAGTTTAAACTTGTGTTATAAATGCGTCAATCATATTTGATTAATAAACGGGAGTTGAAGTTTATTTTTGTTTTTTTTTAACTGTAATATATTTTACTTACGATTTTACACAACTGTTTGAGTTAATGTTACACTTCACTACAATTCGAACTAAATCGGTATAGTTGATTTTGAAAAAAAAAAAAAAAAAAAAACATTTATTTATAACAGCGCATTTATTTTTAATGGATAACGCACCAACAGTAATTTATGGAGAGATGGCAAACAATACGTTTTATTTGGGTTTATAAGTGCTAGGCCTACTATTGACGAAAATTTGATCAAAATTGGTAAAGTCGATTTTTAGAAACTCATGAACCGAGTGGGATTTATACGTGGGATGATGGCAAGCAATATATTTTGTTTGAATTTTTAGGCGCTATTCTTTCCAAAATTTGATCAAAATTGTTAGAGTCGATTTTGAGAAATTATGTTTCTTATAACTAACTCTAGGTTGAATTTATTTGATTTCTTAAATATAACTCATGAACCGACAATTGACAATTCGTTTTGTTTGTGTTTTTAGGCGCTACTCTTGTCCAAAATTTGATCAAAATTGGTAGAGTTATTTTGAGAAATGATGTCTTTTATAACAGCCCTATTTTTGATATTGTTTGGCCGATAACTTATGAACTGACATTCGTGGAGAGATGGCAAACAATACATCTTGTTAAAATTTTTTGGCGCTACTCTTTACCAAATTTTGATCAAAATTGGTAGTGTCTATTGAGAAACTATGGTTGTGTAACAGGCCCATCGTTTATTTTATTAAATTTTTTGCCTATAAATCAAAATTGACATTTGACAATATGACTTGTTTAGGTTTTTAGACGCTACTCTTGATCAGAATTTGGTCAAAATTGAGTCGATTTTGAGAAACTTCTGTCTTTTAGGGTTGATTTTATTTTGATTTTTACCGATAATTCATGAACTAACATTTATAGAGAGATTGGGAACAATATGTTTTGTTTGCGATTTTAGGTGCTAAATTGGATCAATATTGGTAAAGTTGATTTTGAGAAATTACGTCTTTAATAACTACCCATGGTTGATTTTATTTTGATTTTTACCGATAATTCATGAACTAACATTTATAGAGAGATTGGGAACAATATGTTTTTGTTTGCGATTTTAGGTGCTAAATTGGATCAATATTGGTAAAGTTGAATTTGAGTAATTACTTCTTTAATAACAGACCACGATTCATTTTGTTTGGTTTTTAACTAATTACTTATGAATCAAAATTTGTGGAGAGTTGGCGAACAATACGTATTGTTTGGGGTTTTAGGCATTACTCTTGAGAGAATTTAGATAAAAATCGGTAGAGTTGACTTTGAGTAATTACTTCTTTAATAACAGACCACGATTCATTTGTTTGGTTTTTAACTAATTACTTATGAATCAAAATTTGTGGAGAGTTGGCGAACAATTACGTATTGTTTGGGGTTTTAGGCATTACTCTTGAGAGAATTTGATAAAAATCGGTAGAGTTGACTTTGAGTAATTACTTCTTTAATAACAGACCACGATTCATTTTGTTTGGTTTTTAAACTAATTACTTATGAATCAAAATTTGTGGAGAGTTGGCGAACAATACGTATTGTTTGGGGTTTTAGGCATTACTCTTGAGAGAATTTGATAAAAATCGGTAGAGTTGACTTTGAGTAATTACTTCTTTAATAACAGACCACGATTCATTTTGTTTGGTTTTTTTAACTAATTACTTCTGAATCAAAATTTGTGGAGAGTTGGCGAACAATACGTATTGTTTGGGGTTTTAGGCATTACTCTTGAGAGAATTTGATAAAAATTGGTAGAGTTGAGTTTGAGTAATTACTTCTTTAATAACAGACCACGATTCATTTTGTTTTGGTTTTTAACTAATTACTTATGAATCAAAATTTGTGGGGAGTTGGCGAACAATACGTATTGTTTGGGGTTTTAGGCATTACCCTTGAGAGAATTTGATAAAAATTGGTAGAGTTGACTTTTTAGTAATTACTTCTTTTATAACTAACTCATGATTGATTTTTTTTTTTTTTTACCGGTAACTCAAAACCGAAATTTGACAATACATTTGTTTGGGTTTCTAAGCGCTACTCTTGAGCAGAATGTGGTCAAAATTGGTAGAGTCTATTTTGAGAAATTACTTCTTTTATAAAAACCCTTTTATAACAACATATAAATCAATTATTTTTCGCTTTGTCAATACAGTTAATGAGATTGCTACGTGCGACGATGTCAGCTTGTAGACAGGATTGTCGAGGACCTGGAAGTGACATTTGTGGTATCCTAAAAGCAAGGGAATTGTGTTGCGGTCTGTAACATAGTTGATGGGCCTTAATTTAGTCTGGAATGTGACGATTGTCGTTGAATTGTTCGGACTAATAATATAGTCTGAACTTTATAGTAATATATCGTAAATAGAATGCACAGCTGAAATTACATATTTTTATACGTCAACCTAACAATAATTTTAAAAAAATCGTTCAAGGCAAGTATTTGTTATTAAGAGTAACAAAGCAATAAACTAACTTTGAAATATGTAAAATATCACACAACAATGGTTTTCGTTGACCAGTGTAATGAGAACGGTAGTAATTATATCTGTTAGGATCTTCATCATTAATTTGAGTACAATCTTCTGCCAATCTTAGAATTTTCCTATATTTACATTTTCGATGCGTTTCGAAGGTCGTAATCCCGAAGATGGTGGAATTTCGAAACGCGTCGACAAATTTAAATAATAAGAAATTACTGTAATTAGCAGAAGATTGTACTCATATTAAGAACTGTAGTACTTTCAATTAATACAACGTTAAAATAATTTTTCTAGTCCACTTAATGCTAAAAAGACCGGGTATTTTACAGTACATTACAGAAGTGAAACGTATTTATTTCGATTTAATTATTTTGTTGTTGGTCTGTAGAATTTAAAGTGGTTTTCGAGCACTGTGTATTGGGGATCTAGTCACGTTTACTGTTAAAGGAGTGGGGGTGCAGCGATTCATTACACGTTCAGCCGTATGAAATACAATTCACTCTACCGTACATAAAGAAGTTTCACTTCAATAAATAAACATAACCCTGTGACACAACTTCCCATGAATTACAGGGTAATATGTAGTTAACACATGACGTTCTCTTCTCTATAATTCATTCTTTCGCAACCTGAATTATCTAACAATCGTAGCTTCCACTTCGTTCTACAATGGTGGGACAAGATAATGATAAACCTTCATAGGGATTTGAAACCAGGACTTCGTATAAACGAAGCGACAACGCCTGCCACTAGACTAACCAGAACGGATACAATTTACTACTTTTAACTCATTTTTTACCTTATGTATGAATTCTGTAATGTATATATCAAAATTAGACCAACAAGCAGTTAAATCAGATTAATGGTTTAGCTATATCCAATGGATAATGGAGTTTACGCTTTGCTATCAGTAATCCTTTGTATTGGTTATTTTACCGGTGGGGAAGGGGGGAAATACTAATGTTTTGTGTGGAACAGTATTTATAATATGATTCTTCAGCTCGTCGAACGAACACTTTTTGTCTCAATCTGTTTTAATTTTTTGTTAGCTTTGGTTTACTGTCAAACTTACGTTAACCGGTGTAAAATTAAAATCATGATTTTAAACACATAAATGATTTTAACTGGTAAATAAATTTTGATAAAGAGGGAATTTGTGGACCTTAGACCTTAAGTGTACAATCCCATAAAATAAAGTGTGAATTCACATCTCCAAAAATACATAGTAAGTTTAAAAAGACGTAAGCCTAACAAAAAGAAAGAATAATGGAAAATATGACGGTCTTTGATTAATTTCATTGTTACACCTCTTTTATCCTATCTTTTAAAGCAATATTGATCCAAATAATTTCGTCAGTCAATCAATAATATGTACTAACAGTACTTAAGATAATAATGTTACCTATCTTGTCGACGATAAAATGATATATCTTAAAAATAAAAAATGGAGAAAGAAAGGAGAGAGAGAGAGAGAGAGAGAGACTGAGAGAGAGAGAGAGAGAGAGAGAGAGAGAGAGAGAGAGAGAGAGAGAGAGAGAGAGAGAGAGAAGAGAGAGAGAGAGAGAGATCGAGAGAGCAGAGAGAGAGAGAGAGAAGAGAGGAGGAGAAGAGAGAGA